>CATQJL010000305.1:66537938-66791791 GCA_958299035.1 Cylicocyclus nassatus
ACTAAGTGACCCCTTCACCAAAAGCCGTAAAAAAACCAACAGTGAGGTAAAGTTGAGGCAAAGGAGACATTTGTAAAGGACTTGTTTGTTTATCGGAAAGGAGTAAGAGGGATTATAGGCTTTCACGAACTTCGAGGAGGAAGAAAATAGTAGCTCCTATAGCTGCACAGCAACGTCAGCGAGAAAATCTCCGTGGTATAACGTTTCCCTTTGGTTTTAGGGAATAAGTAATAAATAGTTTGCTTAGAGTCCGTTCATAGAAGTACCTATTGAAAGGTGTGCCCAGTGATTTTTGGACACGAGTTCTCAACATAAAAAACCCAACTTTTGTAGATGAACATCTTGTACGCCGAAATGGCCACCATTGGAACCGCCTCGTCCTCCGCTTTCATAAAATATATACTTGGCCTAGGGTCCGTTAAAAAGTGCCTGGTGAAGGCGGGGGGGGGGGGGGGAAGGGGTGAGTCTCTTATAATGGGAGTTCTCAGGTGGAGGCATTTTTACCATTGTAAAAAGACGTCTACTTGAGAACTCCCATTATTGGAGTCTCATCCACCCTTCATTAGGCACTTTTCTCAATGGACCCCAAGCAAAGGATATATTTTCTGAAAGCGGCGACGAGGCGGTTCCAATGGTGACCATCTCCACGTACTATCTGTTCATCTACGAAGGTTAAGAAATTTTCAGTGATAAAAACGCAAAAGTCTCCAAAAATCACTAATCACAAATCACTAAAATCACTAAAATCACTTACACCCTTCACCCAGGCACTTTCTCGAAGGGATCTCAGACATGCTATATATTTTCTGAAAGCGGAGGATAAGATGGTTTTAAAAACAATTTCCTTGCTGATGTTGCTGGTCATCTACAGAAATTACGAATTCTTTTAGAATTGTCTTTCCGAAACAAATGTTCTCATTCTATGGTAGTTTCGAAAACAGGCAGAGTGATGTAAAAAAAGGGAAAAGAAAAAATGTAAAAAACAAGGTGCTGGTCAGAAACATAATTGTGGGTTAATCCAGCAGCACATCAGTTCAAGTTTCAGAAAAAAAGACAACAATGATGGCGAGGAATTGAAAATTTTGACTATTGAAAACAATGAGAGAACACCATGGCTCCCCCCTCTCCCCCACCCCGCCAGTCGTCATTTTAAAATTTCTCTACCAAATAAAACACCCTTCATCCGGAGGAGTTGCAACCACTGTGACCCCCTTCACCCTGGAAGGGTCATTTTCAACTTATCGCAACTATGTTGAAGTGGTTACTAGTAACAGCTCAAAGGCGATCCACAAGCGCTATATCCCATTGAACAGCCATCAACCGCCCGCACTCCCAATTCAATCGCTTCGCAGTGACTTCGCACACAAGTGTCTCGGACAAATCCTAGAAGTTTCACGTTTTTGATTACAAGAATATTTGAGTTATTTTCAACCGGATTTTTGCGTTCCACATTAACATGTGAAAAATCTTCTTGGAAGGTTAACTAATATCTACGCTACTTCTAGGAAGAACTGCTGAAAATTCCACCGTATATTGCTGATGTGTTTCAGTAAAACATAGGCCAATCAAGAGTTTTCAAGAAACAAGAAAACCCATTCTGTTTGATAGGTTTTCATTTAGGACTGTGACGTCGTTCAAATTCAAATGGGGTGTTCGTCAAATCGTAGAGCGGTTTCAAAGAAGGAAGGCCAAGAGTAGCTTTTTCACGTCCATACTGTCAATTTAGTGCCGTGCTGTTCACTTCTGCCCTTCATGTCATTCATGGCTAAGCAAGCAATATAGCTGCAACATTGTTTCTTGAGGATGTCGAATGCACCGCACTCTGCGAGATGCATAAAATGCAAATGATATGCGCGCGTCCCGTAAACAAATATGATTGATATAGTCACATTAAGGTGTTTCCCACTTTTTTAGTCCATGGACAACCCTAAGGTTCAATCGCATTTACTTTTTGGATTATTCGTGAGTTGCGCTGTTTACATACGTATCTTTAACTGCATATTCTGCTGACGCCCATATAGACAACACAAAAAAGATCAGCCAGCACAAACTGCTGTAAGTTAGCAGAGGTGAAGTTTACAGCAGAAACGTTGACAAAAAACAGCACGTTTTGTCTTTATTAGTGGTCACTTTTTCAATCCCTTTGTGAGGCCGCTTTTATTCTGCCCTTCCCCAAAATATAAGAAGGAAGCATATCTTGTCGAAAAGTGCAGACATGCATCAATCGATTTTCAACCACTTCGGTTTGACTGTATTGAAACGCGCACTCTGGCAAATTTTATGTTTAGCGACAAGTGCGAGAGACTCGTTCTAGAGCGAAGAAGAATCCCAAGTTCGTAGCAGAAGCACAGATAGAAAAAGTCCTTTGTAGACTTACAAGGCTGTACTAAGTGTAGCAAGTACTACCATGACCCAATTTTAATGCATCAGTCCTAAGAAGGAAAAACTGTGCAGATTTAAAACATGCACTCCTCCTTCATTTGTATTTGTGCCTTTGATTTTCTGATTTTGATTTCTGATTTGCAAAAACGGGACAAACAATAATGAGGGTATCTTAACAGTGTATGGAGCTTTTTGAAATACGCCCTTCAAAGATTGTTTGAACTTAGTGGAGTGCGGCATTTTCTGGGTTGACCAAGCGAGTTTCATTTGGTAGAACTCGCATACGTTGAACCTCAGTTCTAATGCTAAACAGCGGAATCATTAAGCCCATATCGAAGGCGACGCTCGCATGACAGAAGCTGCTAGTCTACAGATGTCGCTATTGTCAAAGCTCCATAAGGGTCGGGCCACCACCTCTTTCAAGCAAAGTTCTGCTTTGAGGGAACGAAAGCCAAGTTTGGGAAATACGAAGTTGATGAAGAACACACCCAATTTTGTTCCACGACCTGATGTGAATTTGAGAGCAGAAAAGTATGAAGGAACGATCTCTAAAAAAACTCTGAATTGAAAATCATAAACCAACATAAACTGCTTCAAAAATCATCGTTTGAGCTTACGAAGCAAAACAGGAAGCCATAGAAGACTTCAATTGAAGAATAGTACTTAGAAGTTGGACTTTGAGAAAAATATGCAGAGTTCGCAGAAGCTTTGTCAATGTTTGAACTCAAACAGCACTAGTTGTTTCTACAAAATGTAATAGCATCCCAAAGCTCAATGGACTAATCATGCACAACTTCCAATCAAAAACGCCCACCTGCTTCCTGTTAGTTACCGAAAGTTTGTTTATTTCCTCCAAGATTCGATTTGGCACCATGTTTATGAAGAACTGCACAGCAGTGATAATAGATTTCGAAATGGAAACCCTAAAGAACCTTCCACCTTATCTCACCAGGGTCCCTTCATGCGCTGTTTGACGGAAGTAAACGAAAGGCCGTTAACACCGCTCTGCTGTACAAGGGGGCTCCCTGCAAAATTGACACTACAGACTACTTCTCACGGGGTAGAGGACTATATGTCGCCGAAAAGGGCGGTCCCCGCGGTCATTTGCGACAAATACGCACACCCGTACATGCGCGGACATGCGTTCCTGCGGAAAATCCGCGCGGGACTCTTCCAATCGGCGACATATAGTCCTCCGCCCCTTCTCGCGCACTTCGAGCGAGCTACGTAATACCCGTCACAATTGAATTAAGCAGGGGCACTCACGTTGTTACGTCAAGGCCATTCTTTGTTTGCATATGATGAAAATTTCGGATATCTGTGATGTAGTTTGTACAAAAATATTTAGATTGTTTATATCATGATCGAAGTAAATCTATTGTGTTCTGATTTATATGATTTGACACCAAACACTAATAAGAGCGATGGTACAGATAATACAAGCATGGATATCGAAGCATTCAAGGTGTGAACTACATGTAAAGCATTTGTAGCTGTTTGGCCCGACTCTCAAGAACCAATTTTAAATTTACATTCTCAACTTTTATTCTAGGTAATCTTGTCAATGGCAATGCATGCTATATGTATCCTATGTTTCGTGGTATGTCTAATGGCAAGTAATGTTGCAGTGTGCATGAAATTGCTACCTCCTATAGTGGTATGCCATAAGTTCACATCATTTCATGCAATCTCAAAGTCAATTCGATAAAAATAAGTGATGTGGTTTACAACAACATCTGTGTACCAAATATTGATGGCGTAGTTTTTGACACATCGACGACCTTTTGACACATCATGTGTGTGAAGCAATGATTACTACTGGGACCGCTTGGCACCCATGTTGTGTCAGGGTTTGAATTTTGAAAAAATGACGACAGTCCTGAAAGAAAAATTTCAGGAGTTTTTCGCTTGCGCTGCAACTAAAAATAATCACTATCTGCTTTCTTAGTCTTACAGAGCTACTGTAGGTGTACTGTAGGTGGCAGTATGCGTGATTTTATATTTATATTTAAGATTTTATAAAAAATATTGACTGATTTATGACATATCTTGGTCCTAAAAGGCAGACAGCTTGAAATCTTTGCGGTCAATGTGTTAACGAAGACAAGTCAAAAACCAGTTCTTTTCAATCAACTATAACTCTTGTCTAGAATCTTTGCTCGAGAATGTTAGCCATCTTTTTTTGCACAAAATTGTTCAGGAGTGATGCCAAAGCTATGGATTAACGATTAAGCCGTAGGAACTCCTAACTCCTTTTGATCATACATCTATTTCAAATAGGAAACAAGGGCCACTTGTTCAATTCTGCTGGAGACATAAAGATTGATACATTATAAAGTATTTGTAATGTATACTACGCAGTTGGGATGACGCATTCTGTTGTGACATAATGCGTACAGCAAAGAAGTCGCTACTTTCAACTGAAATCTTTTGGTTTTCGAGACTATCTTCTACTTTATTTTAGCTTGATCGGACGTGAATTAGTAGCACACAAGGCGTATTTTACGCGACCTCAGTCGCTGCGCGATCTGGCGCTGCAGCGACCTGCTCATAATTGGTCGTTAACGCACTTCGCTTGAGGCAGACCCGATGCTTTTGTTACATGTTTACGAAAACTATGCGCTTATGCAATTGAGATCCACGCACGATCAATCTACAAACATTTGGCAAGTCATCAAGTCGCGAGGATGTAGCGACTCGACGGAATCGTGGGAAATATGCCTTAGGCCTCACACTTTGTTCCGTTAGAAGAGCTTTTACTGGCGGGTTAGACGTAAGGTTCGCTAATTGCCTCGCGCAGTGTGCAGCCTCACATATTAGGATGAAATGATTCGCACATATGTATAGCTTCGGCATCACGACTGCCACAATCTCCGTCTTTAGCCAACCACCTGATCACGAAAGTAAATAACAACAATTTGATACCACAGCATTCTGCTGTAAAGCTTATAGCACTGTCTTGCCATCCGCCTGAACGGCGCATGCAAACGGCACACTGAAACGCTTGAACGCTTGGTAGCTTAGTCTGGTGGGCGCATGTTTTCGGAGTGTATAAAGACTACTGGTACTTCTACACTGAATAATAACAGATTGTTACTTAGTTTGTGACATATGCAGTCATCATGGTACGAAGTTTGTAAACAATTGCTTAAACTTAGTGACACAGTTATCTATAATTTAACTGCCGTAACGCCTGTTCATGTTATAACAAACTTTAATTGTTTCTTTTGCTGTGCTGAGCGTGTCGGTAGCATCTTTCAAGATTTACCATCAGGAGCCTGGAAGAAATTTTCAATTACAAGGTAAACCAAACGCCAAACATATCCCTCTAGTCGCCCCTCAACTCGTCCAAAATGAAAGTAGAAAACGTTAGTAAAGACACTCACTGGGGTAGGCGGAGCAGCTACATCGCAGTGTCGACAATAGGATAAAAAGTCTTACTCAAATAATCTCTGTATCCGCATTATGCGAATTAAGTGTACGAGTGAGAGGAGGTGCTGAAATTAGAGTTGAAGTAATGGCTTTGAGTCTCAACACGGAAGGCAACTGACTTAAGTTTTCCTTTCAAGTAGAGATATACAAGCCGAAATTGAAGGATATGTTGCTTGTAACTGGCGCGTTATTTTGAAGCGTGTGAGATGTTTTCGGAATCGGCATAATACTCCACATGAGAAGACTGCCTCTAACTGAAAATCTGCCGAAAAAAGGTGCTGGACACAAAGCAATATCAGGTCGAGCTTTTTGTCATTGACAAAGAACCTAGGTAAATTACCCTAATTTCACGCGTACACGGCGCACGTTTTTCTATTTTCAACCAAGCTTAGCCGTTTCACTATAACTCGGAAAGCGATTTTTATGTTGCACAATATTTTATAGCAATATACAACACAGTAAGGGTCCTTTGATTGCCAAGACCATTGGTGTGTTTGGGTTGGTCGATTTTGGAAAAAATTTCCCACTCCTTGTACGCTTGAAATTAGAGTAGAACTTTGAAGACGACAGCGTAATGCCAGCAAGTTACGCAAGTTTTGCGCAAAAAAAGTCAACAGTCATCAGAATTACGCGCCTGCGCTAATAACAGCATAGTTGGAACCAGTGTTTTAATTCAATTTGATATATCACTTGTCAAGTGGAGCAAGTGACGGAGTTTGGCGCGTGTCTCAAGGGACGCAGCCGAGACCGAGAAGTAAAGCAGTAGAGCCTTCCTGGCATAGAAAAAGAACTAAAATTCTATTATGTCCTGTTTGTGACTTGAATTCATGAAGTTCAGATTCTCACAGTTTTGATATTTAACATAATCTTCAATATTGCTGGTGCATTACCTCTATGGCTTCATAAAGCGCCATACTGTCGTGGAGGATTTTCCCATTCGATAAGAGGCTCTGCGGTTGGTTTAACGTTGAACAGCAGTTATTTTAGCACAACGAATAAAATAAGAGAATTAGCAAAATCGCAAACATATCCCTATGAAGAAATTTTCAAAAATCACAGTGACTCATTCAGGTTATGTCAACCGTAGCATTGGCATATAACGTCGGTCTTGCAATATTATACTGTGCTTCTCCATCAATTCGCAGAAGGTCAAGTAGAGAAAGATATTTGCTAAAAGATGAAAAAGCAGAACTTGAGAAAAATAAAGCAGGAAAGAAGGAAGTCAAACCCAAAAAAGGATCTAAACAGGCCAGGTGGGAGCTTGAGTATGTTGATACTCTCTGTCTTTGCAAAAGAAGATTTCAGTGAAGATGTCGAAAAACCGGCTGAGTCTTCTGATTTACAGGAGAGCCATGACCAAATTAAACCAAGGTGAGACCTTGAGCATTATGATGTTGTATCGGCATGAACGATAGAATACTGCAGTGGAGTTGATTTGAAAAAACCAGCGCCTTCTCCGGATTCGCAGGACACTCGTGAGCAAAATAAAGCGAGGTGAAACCTTAGGCGTTGCAATGCTCATTCTGCTTAACAATAGAATATTCTAGTGAATCAAACGTAAAAAAATCGACCGGGTCTTCTGACTTGCAAGAAAGTCGTGACCAAAATAAACCAAGGTAGGACGTTATCACTGTGCGACTTATCCCTTGAGAACAAAACGTTCTAGTGACGCAAACGTGAAGAAACTAACCGCGTCTTCTGATGTGCAAGAAAGTCGTGAGCAGAATAAAGTGAGAAAATATATGTATAATAAAAAGTGTAGCGCTTCAGAAGGAATTTATCCATTAACTTTTTTTTAGGTTTTGCAAAAATAGTGCAGAACCTTACTAAGGAATGGTTAGAAATCGAAGTGGCCAATCCAAGCAGGCTCATACCATTAGATGCAGCTTAAGCGCTGATTTCGAGCTATATTCCATATCTGCTTATCGCCTACATGGGCGAAGTTATGAGCCGTTAGAGGCCGTTATTTTGCTAAAAAATCGCGTTTGCAAAGGGATTTGGCAATTCAGTGCCATGTCCGGCTTAATACAGGGTTATGGTTGCAGCTGGGTTACTTCATATTTTTAAACCCTAAAGGTGAGCTAAAAGTGCAACAATGCTCTTAATTTCGCAATTTTTACGTATGATTTTTTTGTAATAGCATTGATCTAAATTAGCCAAAAGCGCTATGCAGATATGGAATGCATATTCGATCAGCGTTAAAAGCTGCATAGAATGCTAGGCAGTTTGTTCAAGTTGGCCACTTCGAATTCTGACCATTCCCTTGTTACAAAACCGCAATTTGCAGCGAAGTTCGAAATCATCAAGGCAAAAAAAGAGCGCGGGTGAACAAGGAGGTGCTGAGACAGATGAACTGCCGCAAAAGAAATCCAAAGACAAAGTGAGAAAATATACATAAAATAGAAAGCGTAGCATTTCGGAAGTATCAACGCTAACAATTTTTGGAACTTTGCAGAAAAGTGTAGAAATTCAACAAACTCACAATTTGCAGCGGAATTCAAAGTCACCAACGCAGAAAAAGGGCGCGGGTGAACAAGAAGGTGCTGAAGACGAAATACCGGCAAAGGAGTCCAAAGACAAAGTGAGAGGATCACGGTCGCACACAGTCAAAGAATCCACTTTTTGATAACTTGTTTTTGCATTGTGGAACAATTCGTACAAGACATGAGTTGTTATTTGTTTTGGGATTAGCTTTCGAGTTTAGGAACACAAAGTTGTCAAGGCAGCTCAAGTCAAAGTGAGCGATGTAAATTTGAAAACAGCAATGGGGAACGTAGGTTCACCCCCAGACGAAAGCTAATCTGAGAGCTATTGGAATGAAGAATATCATAAGCATCGAAAAAGTCAGATTTTCTATTCCAAAATTTTGTGTGGAAAATGTGATATTTTAGATACTCTACACTAGCTGCAAATAGGAACATTATGTTTCTTTGTCAATAAACAAATTCCTTACATTTGCATTTGCTTTTCTTCCTGAGTATGAGACCCCTTCCTTTCACACCTTGATCATAGTAATGTGATTCGCCAGCTATGACCAGGTCGTACATGAGATCTATCTTGATACCGGATTTGATTTTTTCTTCGCATAAGGAAGGAAGTATAAATCTTTGACCGTTTTTCCTCATGACATCTTTTTTCATCTAGGCCTTCTTTGGATAGCTGATTCCGGATGTCATGATTCATTATATCGACTCATGTTTCAGTGGACATGTTCGGATATCGTTTAGGTTTGAGTGAACAGCGCCAACGTGTTCACTCAACTGTTCTCTCAACCTCGATATATGATTACACCTCACGATATATGCCCTTACTGTAAGAAGGAAGAGCAACAACCGTTCCAGAATTCTCAATTAAAATGAACTAGGTTGCAATTTTAGACCTCAAACCTCCATTTGATCTTCCATTCTCGCTGTGATACTTTGAGATATCTCAGGAAGTAGAGTTTTTTGTAGAGTTTCAGACAGTAAAAGCTCAGAAATTTGGAAGTAGGACGGCGAATAGCTAAAAGAGAAGCAGGAAGAGTAGCTAAAATATGGACCACGCCGCTTTGCGTGGCATGGTCTCTGCAGGCTGCAGCCCATGGTAGCGCTCGCGTGCAGGTGTGTGACTGCACTACGCGGCGCTGGTCCCGTTGAACGCACTGTGTTTACGAATATGGAGACAACAGGTAGAGTGATCGCAGAGTGAGTGATTACGTAAGTGTTGTACCAAGGCGTACCATTTGATTCAACTGGCTTGGCATCGACAAAGGCGGGGCTTCGTGACCTTATTAAGGCTAGGTAATGATCAGAGAGCACTCGCGCGAGAAAGACGCAGGTGCGTCGCGGGCGCGAGCGGCCTCAATTAGATCACAAAACTCCGCCCTAATGGTGCCAAGCCAGTTGAATCAAAGGTTAAGCTATGCGGGTAGTCATTATTATATCTCACCTTTGCAAGTTGAAAAGATCACTGCGCTTATTGATTTTGGCAGGCAGCACCTTATCACTATTTGTAATCGGGGGATTTGAGGTTAAGAAATTCTTTGAATGTATCGAAAACAAGGCGTTACTTCCACTTCGCGCAGCAGGTTTGTACAGCTTCTACCATTTAGTGCCTTTTTCCTTCTCGCATGATGTTGAAATCTGTGGCTGTATTCATCAACGAACCTTAAGGTCAATATCTACCTACGCCTGAGGTAGATTTTAAACTCAAAGTATCTTTGCTACTCACAAATCTACTTGAGAACTTGAAACTGCCTGGTAATCAGCGAAAGGTCGATGACGCTTATTTGGGACCTGTTATGACATATTAGGAGTGTATGAAGTTTTACGGTATCAGTGATTCTTTTCACTCAAAATCAAAACACCCTCATATGTGGAAAAAATTATTTTAAACGGAAAACATTGGAGGAGATTCTGCATGTATAATTAAGATAATACAAGCTTCAAAAACCGAATCATCACCAACTTTCAATCAGCTCTCACTCAAGCATCACTGCTCCGCAAAAAAGCATATTTACTGTATAATCTAAACTCAGATTCGCTATTAGGACATGCATTTGACTCTTGATCTGTGCCGTGAAAAACACATGCGTTGGGATTCAGTCCATTCACCAGTATTGGGGGGACACAAATCTTTGATACAGCAGTTTCCAAGGATTTAAATCAAGCTTCTAAGCTTGCAAGTGCAGAAACCTAGTTTCCTTTTTGTTCTTGTGGTTTTCATAATGTCTCCTGTTTTGTCATACAAAAAGGGCCTTACTTTATTCTGTCAGTAATTTTCGACTATTGAATGACGCATCTCACATATTTCTCAGCGACTAGAAATCACTAGAGAGCGTATGAATTTTTACCAAACAATTCTAATTTTTTTTACGCCTCAAAACTCGTTTTCTTGTGTACTGACTGCAGAAAATGTAAGGGCGATTTATCGCAAGCAAAGACTGAAAGTCACTTAACTTAGGTCGATTTTTTGAAATGGGACACATATATTTAGAATCAGCTCCGAACACTGATTCCAAATATGCTGTCCTTAGCTGCGAAGCGTTCTGAAGCAAATTACGAAGTCCTTTTCGTAATTCGCTTCGAAGTAATAACGTCTGTTAAGATAGTTAACCAGGGAATCAAAATAAGAATAGCTAATTCATGGGCAGGTCACAGTCTCATGTTTGCATAATAATATCACCGATAATCCGCTTCTAAACATTATTAATGGAGGCAAAAGCGAAAAGCGTTGGCGGAAGCCGATCCGCTCACCTTCTGACTTTGAAGCTAGACACTTGCCACTTCACCACGAGCACATTCTGAGTTACCGCTAGCCTTTTATCTAGACTGCCGGCGGACGGCATAAGTCACTGTAGGACTGCTCTGTGACTATAATCATCAGTAATTTCTACATTTCCATAAAGCAATGATCCCAATTTGCTCGAATTAGCTCCAATCTCGGTATTATCTTCTTCACCTAACCATTTTGGATCTCCGTCATTACTCTGAAGCGAGTAACGAAAAGGTTAGAGTAAGGTCCTCTCGTTAGGTTAAAGTAACGTCCTCTCGCTTTAGACGAACGCTTCGCAGCTAAGGACGGCATATTTGGAATCAATGTTCCGAGCTGATTTTGAATATATGTATCTCATTTCGAAAGGCCGACCTAAGTTAAGTGAATTTCCTTGTGAGATCGTTGCATGGAAGAGACAGCAGAGGCAACAGGGATGAAAGAGCGCTCGATCGGCGAGACGCCGACAGCGTCTGTAATAACGCCCTTTCTTGGCATGCGTAAATCGTCTATACGCGCTTTGGCTTACCGATGATAGGCAGCTGCCAAAATCTGGGGAAAGCGAGCAAATTCCCTGTTTTGTCAGGGTGAGCAAGAGCTAAAGCAAAAGGAAAACACAAAAAAGCCACCAGTTTGTATTTAATAAGACAGGAAAAGTTGACCCTTTCAAGACTTAGAGGCACCGCCTACCCAAGGGGGGGGGGGGTTGACGAGGTTATGATAGCTACTAGCGTGGGCCACCACACCAGGTAAACCCAAGTTACGTAGCAAAAGATTGCTTTTGGAGCGAGAAATCCGTTCCGGAAAGGACGTAATTCGGTACTGGTACGGTACCGAATTACTGGTATGGTATTCGGTACGTAATTCACTCCGCCCGCTTTGCAGGTTTGCAAATGACGCGGCCGGCGTATAGCAGCGCCGCAGCCCCGCGACTTGCATTGCGCCCATCCCGAAAACTGGGGTTTTAGGGGTTTCGCGGATTCTCGGCTCTATAATCGAAATCAGGGCCTTCAGAAGGTCTGGAAGTGATAAAAACATGAATTTCGTAGTTGAAATTTGGGTAGACAGCGTTTTTAAAACCTTGCAAGTTTACATCATGTCTTCAAAAACCATAGTTAGATGAGAAAAATAGATGGGAATTCAAGTTTGTAGCAATTACAAATACAATGCCTTTGAATGCTCTTGAAAACAGTATTGTCACATCGAGGTGATGTGAGATTACAACTTTTTCGAAGGAAAAAAGAACTTTTTCCTGATGGAGGGTCATTTCAGTTGCTTTTTTGTTTCAGCGATCTTTCTCTCATTTGTATAATTGAAGTTGAACAGTGCTACTATTCCATTATTTAGTTGACGCTCTAACAGGATAAATTTGCACGGTTCAAAGTTTTTACATGTGAATTAAGCTCAGAAGATCAAAAAGCATAAATCTCATCGATAAAGCTTGGTTGTAAGACGGCTGCAAGCTGCAAAACATGTTTCTGACGCGGCACGAGCTCGCTTGAATGATCATCGATGATCATTCAATCACTTTTTTCAGCGAATGCAAAAATGTTGTGAAAAAAGCTCATTTTCGCCATTTTCAAGCGGGGCAAAGCCAGATATGAATCTAGCAAGGCCAAAGGGCTCCAAAAAGATGAAAACTGGAAAGTGAAATCATGTCAGGACACTGCCCATTCTGCAAATGACCTGCCCAAGGTGCATCAAATAAAAAAGTAACAAGCTACAGTGACTTATGCGCCATCTTTGTTCGAGTGCGTAGAGGACATTCCTACGCGAAAAACTAGCACAAATCGTGCACACCTTATACATTGCCTCTAGCGAGACCTCTTAGAAATCGTTGTAATCCCAATGTAGTCAGTACACTGACTGAGCACTTCATATCGATAATTGTGGACCTCAATCGTTCTTAGGAAAGACTTTATTTTTGTACGAGAAAAAATACGAAAAAAGAGCGATATCAACAACTCGCAATGACTTTTTTCTAAGATTTAAAAACTTATGGCAGGATTAGAGCGATCACTTTTAAGACTGAAAACATTCTGAGAAATAGTTCACAAAGAATCTTTTGTAGAAAATAATTTAGGCATCATAGCATTCATTTATATTATAAGTAATCGACAAAAAACCGTAAAATACGCGTTGCGCATGAAACATAATGATATCAATGGGATATCTATAATACACGTGAGATAACCATTCACACTCGAAAACTTTGATATCGGACAGTTAAACAAGTGAAAGCACCTGAGATTGAAGGAATACAAGTTGTAACATATTATATATTAAACATGAGTGTCACATTGTTTTACAACCTTGAATCTTTTCAAAAAATTCCACTTTTCCATGGTGGTCTTACCCGACCAATTCGAAAGTGATTTCTTTTCGGTTCCATTTGTTATCTGCGTTCCATTCGTCAATATACTCTCCATAGAGGGTTTTTGAACGAACATGACACTTTTTTTCGTCGCAATCGAATTGCCAGAGCCACGACGAGTGTGAGCACTTCCTAAAAAGAAATTAACATTTTTTAACATTGATATGACGAGCCGTATAAGCCACCTTTTCTATAACTGGGTAATCCCAGACTGCTCCTCGTCCCCTGTGCTTTTAGTTGGGAATTTCGTGAAGATGTTACAGCATGGAACTCTTCGTCCGAAGCCAAGAATCGCCATCCAAGTAATCGACGTAATGAGACTCGGAAGCGTCTAGAAATAAGACTATTTATTCCAATGTTTCTCAAAAAATATATATAATTCTCCCAAAAAACATCTTTAAATTATTGGAACTTGCAATATTTTTTGTCTGAAGTTTATAAATTCAAAAAAGAATTGTACCTACCTTGACATAAACATGTATATAGCGAAGGAAATGGGATGAAGCGTGATAAGAATGATATTTGAGAAAGATCGTAGATACGCAGAATGGGCGAATTCCAGTGAGCCGAGGGGAAGGAGATCGGACAGCTTTACCAAGATGATCAGTATCATCGATGGGGCTCTAAAAGCGATAGATTAGTGAGTTCTCATAATGATAAGGCCATTTGATGATATTTCCAAAGAATATTCTATGTATGGCACTTTTGAACCAGGGGGGGGGGGGAGTCGCAAAATTTTATGAAGCTACCTCAATGGGTTAATTGCGCAAGCGGACTAAGCTTTTACTTGTAAGTATTTACATTGAAAGGGCCTGCCATCATATAAGTCCGTCTGCGGATAAGTCTGGACTTATCTAGTAGTCTTAAAACTTATCTCACAAGTTTTAGGGTAGTAATGGAAAAAAGGACTTATCTGTAGGGCGGAGTCATCTGAAGGGTCATATGGCGCTCTTATCTGGGTCGAAAAAGCGGACTTATCTGTATGATTTTAGGGCATAACAATTTTTGAAAACTTTTAGATAACCTATTTTTGCAAAAAAAAATTAGGGAGGCGTAGGTGTACTCGCTAGAATTTGAAGCACCCCAAAATAATCTCTTCTCATGGGGTTATAACCCCCTTCGCGTCCATTCGAAGAAAGTTTTTGCGTCGCAAAAATTTCTCGGACATAAACTGATGTATGGCAATCGATTACCATACCTAGCCAGTAGAAACAATGCGATGATTACGGTAAGCATGACGGTTGTATTTCTTGAGGCTGAGCTAACACGTTTGTGACGACTCACTTCCGCAAAGTTCGCTCTAAAAATCCAAAGATTTACGATTTTGTCCAAATTCATAAGTTTTTTAAGTTGAACAAACCTCAATTTACGTGTGTCCAGCGTTTGCATCGTTCTTATAAGTAGAATGGTGATGATGAACAGAAGGACGGATGGTATGACGATGAGACCTAATCGGAAACAATCGAAAACCCATGCGACTCTGTCGGGACCCATAGCTCGTGTAAGCGGAGAATGTCCAATAAAACATCGTGCCACCCAGAATGATGCAGTTGGGCCCTGAAAAGAGTTCTTTTTAGGATTTTCTGTTTCATGATCATTGAAATGAATACGGTAGTGATTCAAAATAAGGTTTCATCGGAGAAGAAATGACGAGCATTTTGAAAAACTTGATTCGTCTGTTCTTTATTTGGACATGAAACCCTAGCGGGATTGAAAGTCAAGATGATGAATCAGTAACTTTGCGTTACACGTTTGGAATTCATTTTTATTCAGAGATCACTAGATTCGCAAGTGAAGATCGCTGAAGCCACACAATGGATGAAAACCCGGTTAAGATTATGATTTTTCGCGATTATGTAGGTCATCACAACCATTGAGTCATTGCAAATCTTCATTTTCCAACAATCAAAAAAAAGTGATGGATTTTTGGTCCCTTTCTATCACAGCGTTGGCGCAAAGCGCACACACGGATATTGCAGACACCTTGATCTCGGTGATAAAGTCTGAACCCGGACTAAACCCAGATATCCTTGCATATAAGCCTGCTAAGGCGATAAAAAACCCTATTTCGTAAGTGGTCGCAGTTTCCAGGGATTTCTTGATACAGTAACCCTCCTAGCGACTATGGAGCACAAGATACCTCTAATACTATGCAAAATCCCTCCGTAAATTTTACAGAGGCATTTGAGATACGTTATGAGCAGACATATGCCAAAAAACAAGGGATTAAAATGCTCACCCTGATGCAAAAATGATAGATGACTCGAATATCGAATGTGAAATGAATCAGCGTAAGTACGGTAGCCAAAACGAGAATCGCTTTGGAATAGCGTCGAATTAGTCGACGTGAACACCATCGGAACGAATCGAGTGGGTATTGGACGGCGATAAATCTGAAATTGAGATTGGATTGCTCGAAAAGTTTCATAAAGGAAAAAAAAGAAAATGCGAAAAGAAAGAAAAGAAAATCTTCACCAATTTTATTCAAAATACTTGCTTGCAAATCAGCTTCAAAACAAAGAAAATTTGGCGGAAGGAAAGCAACGACATGTCTGTCTTTTCTATTCGCCTATCAAGCAATTCAAAATGATCTCGTTAAATATATCGTGCTTTCATATCTCACTGTCATATCTATCTGTCTTTCCTTCTCATTTACTTAATGATAACGTTTGAGTCGCATTAATAACAGAATTCTAAGAAGCGAAAAATCTCAATATGCATTATAATTGACGAAAAAACTAAAAACGTTTCAAGTAGAAGTGTCATTGCTAATCATAGCTTGCTTTGAATTATTTTCTGACTTCGTCAAAAATTATGGTACGATGCTCCGATCTCGTGACATCATTCTTTCATTCGACAAAATATCGCCTATGTTTCCTTTCCTCGTTCTTCCTCAAATCATGCAAAGAATTCCAAGTTCTTTTGAGAGAATTTGTCGATCTTAACACCTTCTTATATCAAGATTTGGATTTGGATTACAGTAGTCATGCGGGCGTAAGAGAGCTTAGAATTTGACGATCAATTCTGGATTTGCAGCTTAATAAGCATAGATCAGCGAAACTGCTTAGTGAAACCAAGAGTTACGGTATCCCATATTGAGATGGAGCTTACCTTTGCATTCCTAGCAGCAGGGTGAAGAATGTTATGAGAGTATTGAAAAAGAATGGTAAGATTTCCATGCAGACCTTAAAAAGAAAATAATCACGATTATCAACAATTGAATTGAAGCACTCACCTTTTGTAGGTAGCAAAGAAATTCCGTCTGATTCAAATCTCGCATATGGCCAAGGTTATAATAGTAGATTGTAAACGGCAACGGTGATGCAGCCATCAGTAAAGCGCTAATCGCCATCCACATGAGCGGTTCGACTGTGGCACGTTTCTAAAAGCAAAAATCTAGTATAAATTCTCAAAGTAATTATGAGTAAATGGACCTAGACAACCAAGTAATCATTGTATTTTGGTACTCAGATGTATTTGTTCTATATGTTTGAATACTCCACACCCTCAAAGGTGTACTACAAAATTCATGATTAGACATACACTGAGAAAATATGATCTTTGAACAAGGAACATCATAAACGAATGTGCAATCAAAAGTTAGAGTATCGGTCAAATTAAATGTTGATAAAAATTACAAGCACTAAGATTCTACTCCATGCCATTATGACAACAATATCAAGCAATGTCATACCCTATTCAGTTTGTTTTCAACCCTTTATTGACTTTTCTTTTCATTTTCCAATTTATTAGTCCCAAGAGGCTTCCTCTGTTTCAAAAAAAAAACTGTCGAATTACAGCACGTCCGCGATGGCGATAAAATAAATTACAGACCATGCTGGCGCATTCTCTATCCCTAGAACCTTTCATTTTTGCTTGAGTCATAAATATCTCAGTTATTCTCAGTAGTAGGTAAAATTGTACGGACTCTTTACTTATGCATGATCTATGAGTTTACAGAAAGCAATTCAAGTTTTGTAGTCTCTTGAGCCACAACAATAATCAGAATTACTTCAAATTGAAACTCAAAAATCCACAAGTTCTCACTAATGAGCTACGGAGACGCAGAATTCATATTTTTTAAGTCTGCTTGGTTTAGCGTCGCATGTGTAGGAAGAATAATTTGTCTGAAGCATATTGAATTATGGGTACAGAAAATACTAGATACTGCGAAAAATCAGAATTCTTTTCACCATAGCCTTCTCCAAAAAAAGCAGAAAATTATACCTTGGGTTAATGATGATTCTGGGCTCTTGCAGGATTATCACATAAAATTTTGAGAATTCTTGTATTCCTGGAGAATTTCTAGCCAAACACTAGCTGCGCCAAATCTTATCACCTCTTCTGATTAATGACAATCGCTACATAAGTGATTTAGCGAGCTAATAACCAGCCACAGATTGTCATATAATGACTGTGATTCCTTAAGAATATAAATTCTCATCCATCTGCCTACACATCCCATCAATTTCTCAGTACATCCGATTCCTATTATTGTAGGAAGACATTCTAACGATCGAGTACAGTTGAACAATTTTCGTGAGAAAAAGTCGCATAAACAACAGGAAAGAACAATCATAAGAATGTGCCTACACTTACCGTTTTTTGTTCGTTCAAAACAAAGATCACAACGCCGTTGGATAGTAGAACTATGATAGACAGTACGGGTAGTAGAAAACCGTAGATAATCTTCATATTAGGTTCGTTTTCCTAAAAATTTTGTCAAACTTTACTGAGGGCATGATAAAATTATTGATCTACCGTACCTGATCAACAAACTGAATCAAAGTTGCTGGAACACAGTAGTTCATATAATGATCGAATACTGTGAACGGATCTTCGCATATTGGCAGTTCTTCACCGTAAATCTGAAAGAAAAATACCACTTTTTCGAGAAGATTCTGTTGCAAGCAGATATGATATTTTTTGATTTTTCCTGCATTTTCAGCATGTTTTCCTAGCTTTTAATTTCCCTTTTTCACTACATTTTGGCTGTCCAAAAAAGCAAACAAATTATCTAATTTATTATTAGTCAAAAAATCGTAAAGGAGAAAAGTTTACATATTATGCATAGAACTATGTTTCTCCCCACCCTCTCCTCTTCTTTTTTAGGAAGGGATAATATAAATGAGAAAGAATAGATATTAAAATCAAAACAAAGGGTTATTTAAGCCTTTTTGAAATAGTAGTAGCGATAAGATTTAATATATATGAGAAAGTTTCTTGGGACAACAATTCTGAAAAATCGCTAGAATCCCTTTCTTTTCTTTTTTAGCAGTCATCCACATGCTTATTTTGGCGTTTTTTTTGGAAGGCTATGGCTTTTCGTTTCCGAACGGCTCGAAAGCACTAATCAACCATAGGCAACAAGCATGCCACAAAAAACCCATTAATTTTTCCAAAAAAAGCAGTAAGGGAAAACAAATTGATCCCCTTGCTTAGAATTCTTACCTGGTTGGGATCGCAAAATTCGATATCTTCGTAAATTCCTGCCATTTGCCAAGGATCGTCTTTTCCTAGTAATTGCCAGATGGCATAAAGTTGAAGTAGTAAAGCCTAGAAAAATTTTTTAAGGAAAACTTTGCACTGGGCTAAAGGCAGACAATGTTTACGATAGCTTAGTTGTACGTAGACCATAGATTAGAATACGTAGTTATGGGTGATTGAAGACAATTTCCTCATTTGAACATTATGGACGGAGATCATCCAAAGGACTGATGAAGAAAACGGATTTTCAAAAAAAAAATGTGCCAAAATTAGCTATATCCATTGAAAATCGACTTCAAAGTTCTCTCCAGGAAGCAGATGCTCTAATTTAGCGCAGAAAATTAGTGAAACAAGAAAAACGAAGTGGCTGGATTGAGTTCGCTAGAAAAACGAAATAGGTTTCAGCGAAAAAAGTGTGGTTCAATGACGTACGGAAAGGAACAAAGTAACAAGAGAGAAAATGAGAAGCGCCTATGGTATGTATGTGAAGGGCGTGCTAATGAAAGGTTTGCAAATGATAGATAGAATAGTTCTATGTTTTTTATCTGGAAATGATAATTTCCCGAGGATAAGATAAAAGCGAGGGAGGGCTCTGTTGGCAAAATTGAAATACTGATAAGGGCAGTAAGATTCGATGACAATTAAATTCAACAATCCTTACACAACTTGGAGACTAAATAAAGCACTATTGACAGCCGAGAACCTCTCAAAGAAACTTGTCAACCGTGCTTTTGAGGGAATATATACATACTAGCTGGCATACCCGGCTCCGCCGTATGTTCCGAATAGAAAATTCCATTTCTTAACCGATCCGAACCAAACTTGGCACACATACACTTCGGGCCCCGGCGGGTGTCACAGTCCACTTTTCGTTATCGATCGATGTCGATTTTATCAATTTTTTGCAAAATTTGAGCTAGGGGGCTGGAATTTGGCAGAGGGGTGTAATCGAGCATGCTGATTACGAATACAATATTAGTTTTCGAAACCGTGCATTACTTTTATCGATAAAAGTAATGCACGGTTTCGAAAACTAATATTGTATTCGTAATCAGCATGCTCGATTACCCCCCTGTGCCAACTCCCAGCCCCGTAGCTCGAATTTTGCAAAAAATCGATAAAATCGATATCGATTGATGACGAAAAGTAGCCTATGACACCCGCCGGGGCGTAGTGTATGTGTGCCAAGTTTGGTCCGGATCGGTTCAGAAATGGAATTTTCTATTCGGAACATACGTACAGACAGACAGACAGACAGACATACAGACAGACAAACAGACATTCAACTTTATATATAAGATAGAAACAGGAAATTTTGGTTAAAAACCAAGTGTTTAAAATAGAAATAGACTATGCACTAAATTTCCTGTTTCCACCTATCTACATAAATTCGCAAACGATGAGAATCTTCGATAGTTTTCCAAGAAATGATGGACATGCTAAAGCGGGAAATCTTGAGGTGGAAAAAAATTTAAAGGCGAAGAATTACCTTTACCACTGAAAATTTTTTCTATCGCATGTCTACAGGTTCCTCGGGAGCTGAGTTTGAAATTTTGGGCATTTGAAGATCTTTAGAAGCCGGAGGAATTTAAGTTGGAAAATAGAATTTATGTAGTGTGGAAAAAAATCAAAAAGTACACCGTAAAATTTCCTGGTTTTACATGTCGGTGTAATTTCACGAATGAGAGGAAAATTTGGATTGAGTTGTAAACGTGCATAAGTGGGAAGGCTCGAGTTGAAAAACATATGGACCAAGCACAAAGCATTCGTCCTAAAATTTCCTGCTTCTGGTTGTCTATGTAACTTCTCGAAATGTAAGGTCAGTTTGGTGTGTTTTATAATACAAGCGTGACAGTTTACGTGGAAAAAGTATGAAGTAAACATAGGTGAAAATTATAAAAGCTTAAAGCTTTCCGTTCCTACACGTCTGCATAATCCGTAAAAGCTAAACGATCCCAGCCATTCATTAGGTAATTGAAGATGCAGCTAACACACAGGATGTGCTTGAGTGTGTCTGTCTCGTACGCCGACGATGCTCTAACACATTACAAACACACGTAAGAGGCGGGACACACGTGGTTGTAAATCCTATAATATGGCATGCACCAGGGCCGGTAGTAATCCCCCCGACCTGGCGGCAGGTCTCGTCGGCAGGTCGCTGGCACCTTTTCCGTGAGGTGGCCAGAAAGTGAAACCCCAAATTAGGCGGTTCCAGATCTATTTCCAAAGAATTTCCTCGATAAAGATGCCGCCTAGACTCTGTAGAAAACTCCATACAAATCTGCGGTTCTAGAAATCCTCCTGTAGGAAAATATCTGGAAGCGCAGAAGGAGCTGCCGGCAACTTCGCGATGTAAGTTGCCGGCAACCTGCCGGCAGCTCGTCGAAATCCGGAGATGGCAGCTGCCGGCAGGTCAGAGAGCACGGGAAATAGCGTGCTCTTTTGAGAGAGGGAACTGCCGGCATCTCTACGTGCCCCTACCACGTCGAGGTGGTGGCACCTTTGCCGATGGCGTCTGCGAGTTTGCGAATTGCGGCGATATCACACAATTTACGTCAGGCGAAAAAATCAAAAATTCTACTTTTCATCAAAAAACTATCATTTTCTCATTATATGAGTTTTTCTTTTTTGAAACTACGATTTTTTTTACAGAGAAAAAATCCAGTAATGCCTTAGAAACTTAAAGAACACCATCTTTTTCGGCAATCCCTTATAAATCTCGTTTGCACCGATTTCGCCCCTCTCTCGCTCATATCAATCAGCTGTTCTTTCAGGTCAAAGTCTCTCGCGCAATGTATCGATCCCTCTTACAGGCAACCATTTACCAGCGCGTTCCTCCTACTGCTGGTGCAAACGACAATTGTTGACCGAATGGTCGAATGGTTAACGTGGTGGCACTTCAAGTTAACGCACATAGGTTCGACCGCGCGCGAGGTAGCACTTTTGCGGCTGTCTGCGTCATCAAAATATAATGTGCGAAATGATGCGTGCTAAGGTTAGATAAGATTATTAAAGCCTACAATCACTCCGCGAGCTGCCGGCGAAGTTGGCATCTTTCCGCGATGTGTGCCAACTTGCCGGCATCTTTGATGCCACCAGGTAGGGTAGATTACTACCGGCCCAGATGACTAAAGAGATTTTAGATGAAAAATGGTTTACATGGAAGAAGAGCAGTTTTATCAATCATATAAAATCAATATATTGATTTGAAGGCAATGACATCTTTACCACTGATACTGGAAAAAAATGTTGCTCCTACGGATCGAAATTTTTGAAACTTACAACTGCATAAAATCTGAGAAATCACTCTTAATTCCAGTGGCGGACCGGCCACCCCCCCCCCCCCCCGAGAATGTGTCAGAAATTCAAAAGAACTATAGAGGTTTACTTAGGGTTATAAAAATGTGTAGTTGGTTGTTTAATCTTGTGAATAATTGAAATAATTTTTGGAACTTTTAAAAAACCAAATTAGCCTTACGAAAGAAATTTTCGGGGCGTGGCCGCCATCTTGCCCCCCCCCCCTCCCTTCCGGACGGAAATCCTGCACCCGCCATTGCTTGATTCACATACAGATTGACTTCAAAAACTTTTAACAAAATTGAATACCGTAATCTCATGAGATACAGAAATATAGATGTAAATGGAATCAAAGACCACAGCGCGCTATAAATTTGTAAATCTGCTAAAAAAATCAATATATTGATTTGATTGTGCACAGGAGCACCTTCGCAATTGCTACTATGTAAAAGTGCAGCCTAAGAATACAATTTTTTGGAAGATGAATTGGCATACGAACTGAAACAACCATCCTTCTTCATTTTTAAAAGCATGATTAACTTTCTGAAAAAAAATTTTTTTTCAAAATACTGCGAATACAGTAACCCATAACACGATAACAAATAGACATAGACGTAACTAGTGAATAGAAGAATTTTATAATAGGTCTTATCTTCATAGTACATCCGTAATTTAGCTGAGTTAATTTCTTTGAACTTTTAACGTATAAGGAGGTTCAGAAAGAGGGTTAGTGAGCATCTGGGGGTGTATGTCAAGAGGCGCGATTTTTATTGCCAGCTGGACACCAAATAGCACATAATAAGTGTTTTACAACTTTCTAAAAGTGTATGAAATTTAGAAAAAGATATATTGGATAGTTGCATGGGTTGCTCAACCTTTATACTCATAAAAAATCCAAAACAGCAATTTCTAAGGTCAAAAACACATGAAAATGCATGTAAGAACAAATTTGTAGATATTTCAGTCCGTTCTGAAGCAAAACCCATGAAACTCAGCAAGTGGTAACCTTAGACAGGTAGTAAGCCAACGCATTTTACCTGGTAATTTTTAGAGACTCGCATAGCACTAAACTGGAGTTTTGAGCTGGTGACAGCCGGAGAAATCGCGCCTCTTGACCGTCTCCCAGCATCTGGTTATCCCCAAAATCTATTCTTTGGAACAATTATTTCGCATACGACTCCTTGAATGCAGGAATATAAAGTTTAAGAGGCCACTTTGATTACGAAAATAAAAATTCCGACGCTATAAAATCGTAATCTCCATCCATTCTTCTATTGAATGCTCTCCTCAGTTTTGAATAATTTTTCTTTTGCTTATCGTTATGCTTTGGGTACAGAACACATTCTGAAGCGAAACAAAAGTTTCATAAAGACGCCTAATAATGGCCGAAAGGCTTCTCTTAAGCACTCGGGCGTTCAGAAAAACAAAAGGACTGCAAAATTCAAGGGATGAATGGAACAAGGGATAGTGAATTGTATTGAATCATTTTACAGAAAAAGTAAATTGATGCGCTTTGAAAAAAAGATGACTTAAGAAGGGCCAGACAAATTGCAGTTGGTTTTCAAGGAAAGATGATTGCGAGAGTTACTTCAAAGAGCTGCACCCGATTCTTTTCCATCGAGATCAAGATATTTGCCAAGCTATTCATAGATTCTCATTGATATTTTTCTACAAAAAATCGAAAATAACTAGCTTTGCCAGAAATAGAACACAAAATTGTCCAATATGAAGCACCATGAACCATAAATCACATTTATAACCAGAAAATAACTCCATACGGAAATTTTACAGACAAATATGGAACAGCTACCGGTCTAGGGTTCTCGTTTCATGTTTTATGGATTCTATAGCTACGAGAAAAACGATAGACCTACTTAAAACACGCGTAGGTTGATTTATTGAAAGATAGCTTTTGAGATTGACAGCATCTGCCTAGCCATTTCATATAAGAAAAGCTTGAGGAGGGCCCAAAGGGGCTGATCCTTTTGCAGGAGCGATGTGGGCGGGAAGAGTGGGCAAAAAGACGGGAGAGGGCTGATCAGGATTTGAGAAGATATAGTGGCGAGATACTAATAAAGCCAGGCTAGCATACTTACTATAATATATAGAATAACTTCTATCCCCTCCCCCCTCGCCCTCGTCTCTTGACTCTTACAAATATTGAGCTAGAATATTCAGTGAACTTGATGGTCATTTTAGAGACACATTGCATTTGCTTCAAAGTAAACCATGAAAAAATACGCTCTATAGCCAATTTTTACCTGCTATCGCAAGTAATTCATTTGTTTTCGCGTAAATGTTGTCACCACTGCAAGCACTTCAATTACCGCAGGATCTGCTACACTACTTTGTGCAGAATTTTTAGAGTGAAATAATAGCAGGGAAGTAACAGGACAGAATTTAGATGATTTGACTATCTAGCAATGGCGCTCACGTCGGATCACGAGGGAAAGTGCAAAAAAATTTGAATATAACGGCGTGACCTCAGGGAAAAGCAAACGATTTTTAAAAACATATTTAGCTGTTGAACAAAAGAAAACCGATGTTGTTGTTCAGCTCATTATTGAGTGACATTTGTTTTATTTCTTCGTCCCCCCCCCCCCTCCCTTCTCCCCTATTCTAATCGCTTTTATTTTTCTCTGCTACTTTCAATCTATGCCAATGCAGTGATCTCATCGTGTACTTTTCAAACGTACCAAAATCAAACAGTTTTTTGAAAAACTTGCCAACATTCACATACTTTTCATTATTCGTCGAACGACGTTAGTATGTGGGAGAACAGATTTTGACAACAATTTTTTCGAAAAATTGGAGAATAGTTTGTGGACGTAAGGTGAGCACAGCATGTTAAGCAAAAATTGCTCGATGAGTCTCTTGGTTTACGAATAAAACTAGATCATGTAACCATTATTTTATGCAAAAATAACTCAATATAATTCAACCTTTTTTCTTGAAGTTCATTACGCCTGTCACAACTCAAAATTCTGAAAAAAAGGTTGATCAAATCAGATAACAGTTCCTCACGAAAATTTATAGTGTTGCTCTCCTATGATAACATTGCCGTAAAATTACCGTAACCTTACCGTATAACGCCGGTAATCGGAATGTTATTACAGTAAGCGCATCTTCATATTTCCTTCTTTCTACGGTATTTTTGAAAAAATTGTGGAAGTGTGTCGAAGTCGTCCGAAACAGTGGCTTTTTCGTCAAACACCAAATATGGCAAATAGCGAAAATCGGAAGAATGGCCCTTAAAAAATAGCATGCCAGTGTCCGAGGTTTGAAGCCAGAAAATTTATGGACAACTTTTCTTCTGGAGCATGAAACAAGGAACAATGCAAAACATTGACAGCAGCGCTTTAAGAAATTAGGAGAAAAGGAGGGAGGAGGGGGGGGGGGGGGAGACAATTCTGTCGGGATAAGCGGCTTGGCTTACGCTCTGATAAATAAATCGGGATGCTTTGCAAAATTTTCGTGTACAACCTCGAGAATTTGAAGGCAGCGTTCCCCAAAATCTGTTCGCCCGGATGACTACTCATCCTACTTATCCTACTTATACTACCTATCTAGCAGGCCCTAAAAGTAGATCAACCGCTTTGGCCTGGCCCCTAAGTTGTCTACAAAAGGTGATAACGGATCTAGATCCTCTTTGTGCTCCGCCCCCTTTTTGCGCTCCACCCACCTACGGATTGCCCGGTGAGGTGTTCTGACATGACAAGAAACGTATAGTTTGTAATGTGGTAATATTGACACCGCGAGGTTTCCTATTGCATACGACATGATTAAGGCCGGGGTACTCGTCCACGTCTGCCAAAGTGGGACTTCAAAAAGGGAGAATTTTGGTAAACTTCATATCCGAAACCGACGCTATGGAAAAGCCCAATAACAATAAAAACATGATAGAAGAAATTTTGGGTGTACACTGCCTTTGAGAATAGATTTGGCGAAGCCAGGCCCCTCAAAAACTTTCTACAGGCAATTTTATACTTTTAATTTTTTAGAACATTCTAATTTTCTCTGCAATTTTTGCCCTCCCATCTGCCCCTTTGATATTTTGATATGCAACATAACTGACAAGGAAGATTAGCGTTGCACAACGCAGAAGGATTTTCTGCAAAGGAGATTTGCACTACAGCTTCGTTTACTAAAATCACGCATGGTTCATCTCCAGGATTAGCCGCCCTACACTTCCTCGTGCTATTTTTTCACTTCCTGCCACACGCGTTGATGACTAACATTCCATGAATGTTTTAGTGGGTGAATCTCACGTGGTCTAATTGCCATGACTTGTGTATTAATTGCCTTAGTCAACGAATACTATGGAAAGCAGCAAGGATTCGGTTATATTGTGCAGATTTAGCCCTTGGGGCAATATAAAGATAGTTCTCAGGGCGAAGCAGCAGAATGATGGTGAGAGGAGTGCATTTGAACAGAATTTTCTCCAACAGATTACTATTAATCATTTCTCGAATTGCATGAGCTTTTTTTCAGAAATCACTATTAAGTCCCCATTTGCACATTTTCGTTCACATCAAAAAAATTTGTAGACAATAAAAACACATTTGACATTTGCCAAACAAGGTATAAGATCAATCGCAAATAACACAAAAGAGATTTTTGTTTCATAAATCTCCTCAATCCGATAGCGAAACAAAGATATCATCATTATAAGCAAGCAAACAAAAAAGGAAACCCACCATCTGATGGAAATCGTGAGGTATTATATTAATGAAGTAAGGATATAAAGATGTTTACGTAAGCTTCAAGTATGATTACTTCCGCGACTAAAAGCTTTCGAAGGAACCTATGATATCGACCGAGAACGAAATGGACAAAACCTTTCATTTTTCGAAAGCACGGTTTTATGTTCCACTTTCTTCAAACTTGGGCGTCCGAAACATATTCGGCTCTACGTCCTTCAGTAGTTCATAGAAAGTGGAACATGGAAATTATTGAAGGACGTACCGCCAAATACGATTTTTTTGAAATGGCTAAGCACAACTCAACCAAAGCGCAATCGTAGCTTAAAAGTGCTTGTAAAACTACGTCCTGCCAAGAAATGATGGAAAAAAGGAGTGGGCAGAATTAGGAAAGTCGCACGAGTATTTAGATGCGCTGGAATGCAATTTTTACACAAGATAGGAACTGAAATTAACTCCAAAAAAATCCAACTAAAAACATCAAATGAGGAGTTTCCATTTTGACTCGCTGCCAAACATTCGTGTTTAGAGCCTAAAATCAATTTTAAAAGTACGAAGTCATTAAGAATCTACAGCAATCAACTGAAGCTATCGCAGCAAAGCACATGATTCTACGACTAAAATCAAAAGAGGGAACGGATTGCTAATTGGCGATTCTGATTGCACGCACATAAATGTAAAAGAAAATCGCCTTTTGTTTCAGATGTGAGCTTTGCTTCCGAGAAAATTTCCGCTTTCGAGTATCTATTATGCTTAGAAGAGAGGGGAAAGAACTGTGTCAATAAACATTTCAGGATGATTTCGAAGAATGTGAAGGCATGGGATTTCAAAGTGGGAGGCGCTTGCAAAAGAAGTGCTAACAAATTATCACGTGTTCCATGTAGTTTGTACCAATAAAAAGAAAAAATAGATGATTTTTTGCTTCGTCCCTTCCCTTAGACGGATTTTTGTTTTTAGACCCTCTCCGAAAGCGAAGAGGGTCTAGATTAATTAGGATGAAAAAATTTTTTAACGTTTCCTAAGTTAATTCAAAATAAATTTGAAATCAAATCCATAAACACCTTCAGTTGCATTTCTGGCTCAATGCAGTTGTTGTGGGCATTTCGCGGTGATAGAAGCTAATAAAAAACACTCACATCGTAATTTTTTTTGTTTTCGGTCTCGTTAAAATTGCTGAAGAGACTAAAAAAATCAATTTTGGTTTTGGTTTTTTGACTAGTGGTAATACCTATGTCTCCAAGATTTTATGTTGTGATTTTTTATGCGAATTTGAGTTGCAATAAATGTTGATCTTTTACAGGATATGACATTCATTAAGCATTGTAGATGTTGTAGTAAAGACCAAGTGTTTACCCAGACATTTCTCGAAAAGCTCGAAAAAATTTCGATGAAAAACTTACAGTACAAACTTATATTAGGCTGATGCAAAAATGATGGCCGTTTTGCGAATTCTCACTTTAACGTGCTATAACTTTTTGAAAAATCAACATTTCTGGATGCGGTTAAAACCATCAGAAGTCATGAACGGGCACAAAAATATGGATTGTAAAACAAAAACAGATTTTATCTGAAACTTGGTCTTTGACGAATTTTTACTTTCTTCAAAGTTTGTTAATATGAATGATAAGTGGCCTATCTTGTAGCCGCAAGCTAATGGTACAATATACGATTAAAAGGATTGGAGAAAAAAGTTATGAAATCTGAATACTCAAAATCGAAATCGTCGTTTTTTCCTCAAAATCGAAATCGTCGAAATCTGAATACTCAAAATCGAAATCGTCGTAAAACTCAAAATCCGTTTTCTCAACATTTTTTCAGTATGCCTCAAGTCCCGAATATAGAATTTTCGAATTTTCTGCATACTGAACAGCTAAGCGTTTTTGCAAAACTGCTGTTATGATGCCCTAGCATTACGCTTAAAGATTTGAGCAAAGCTTTGGAAATTGACTTCTTCAAAAGAAACTATGGGTCATAAAATAAACGCAACGGCTACCCATGTTGAGGCGCCGATATCTCAGTCTGGATAACCTCAAAATATACATTCAAGCAGTAAAATGTAGGCTTTCTACTACATATAACAGCTAAATTTTCGAAGAAGCTTCTAAAAAACTATGAAATTATTACATTAACTTCTAGCTCAGAGAAAATTTTGCGGACTTTGTTCCAATGATGCAGGCCGAACATCAGAAGAGAAGCGACATCCACAAATAGCCATTACAGTCAGAGTGATGAGTCAATGTTTAATCCTAACAAAGACGTAGTCGTCGGCTGCAAAATAGTCTTACAATAAAAGACAATCCGACAAAACATTTGCAAGCGGGCTGGAAAACACTCCGCTCAGACCACTAGTGGCAGAGCTCGGCAAAAACTCGGTTAGCTGCAAGCGCGAAGTAATTAGGCTGGCTGTTCAGGTGGTATTGGTAATAAACTCAGCAACCCAGTACAAAGAGCATGTTTTCGAGAGCAAAACAAGTGTTTAGTTCGAGAGCAGGAAGCAATTAGTAGATGAAGATCGAATTCCGAGCGGTTTGAGCGGAACTAAGTGAATCACTTCAACACAGCACAAGGCATTTCGGATAACAAAATAGCGAGGGATATGCTTCTTTGCCCTTTAGATAAATGGGAAAAAGCCCCTATGGCGGAATAGAAGAGTGCACTAGCTGGAATAGGCAGTAAAGAAGATTGTGCGAAGACAGGGTGGTCTACTAGCTGGGATGTCTGAAATGCCATAGCTGTTATATTGAAAGGAGGAGAAATAAGTGTAGGGTTGAAAAAATATCTAACCAGCAAAAGAAAAGCTCCAACAGAACTATCAAGACGGCATCAGACTGGGGCTCATAGCGGGAGGAATTACGAAGCAAAATGCACGGTTTTAACAACGGAACTGACATTTCGCTAAAATATTATTCCGAACCGCATGGACTTCAGACAAAAGCTAAATGTCAAATCTAGTACCTTTATCAGCACTGACTTGGCTCCTTCTCTGAATGGCTCATAGTTAGTGCCCTCCATATAAGGCTCCGACCCAATGGATGACATACCCTTAGCTTCAACCAGATCGGCGAGTGGAAGACGGGGCTCCGTGACCTAGGAAGCGACTGCTCACGTCCGCGATGCAGTCTGCGCCTCCCTCGCGATCATGCTCTCTGATCATTTTCTAGCCGTAATTGGGTCACGGAGCCCCGCCTTCCAGCCGCCGATCTGGTTGAAGCAAAGGGTGCAATGACGTAGACGTCCGCCATCATAAGATGTGCGGACCGGCTAGCCAAGTTTGTTTTTCCAGACTTCGATCCCTTGCTGCAAGTCTTAGATTAGGTCTGAACTGACATAGTGGGAAGAAGCACACGAAAGTATGTGAGCTCGAAGAGCCTACAATCTTTCAGACCACCAATGACAACGGAGTCAAAACGCTAAGACAACCAAGCCTCCACAGCAGAATTTGATCGGCCAAGATGGCATACTTTACTAAATGGAAGAAGTTTGGATCATTCGAAGGCAGTGTTCGAGCGAGGTGGGGAGTATGATTTGATTCCCTATGAAACTGGGTGCCCTCGGACCTTTCGCACACGTTATAAGGTCATTACATTGGATCAGAAGCGAGAGATCCATTCGGGAAGTTGCGAGACTTATTGTTAGGCCTAGCGGGAAAGCCTCGCGCTCCCGCAGATTCCCTGCTCAGGGTCAGAGTGCGCATGTGGCCACGAAGTCTGGGTCCCAAACGACTCTACATCCTACCACGGCGGGAATTCGCCACTCGTTCGAATTCCTATCGCAGGCTTTTAGGCCCGTATGCACGTACATCCCCGCTGGGGAGGGGAGGGGATCTGAGAGGGGATGCGTCATATCTCGCTGCTTTACGTATCTTTCTTCTTCCTTTTCTATCTTGCTTATGAAGGTTCTCATGCCCTACTACCTGCGCATAATCGATGCCAGGTTACTGGCATAACTGATTAGATTTGTACTATTTTGTGTGATCCCCTGGGGATCCCCAGGGGATCACCTCTCATTTTCAAAGTCATTTATCTTCCTGAAAAATCAATAAAAACGCCGCAAAATTGTACTGAGGATATACTACGGCACTGCTAAGCATGTTTAAAGTAAAAATAAGTGAAATCTCAGGATATCGAAATCTTCGGTAATCCCTGGCTCAAAAGCTAGGGATCATCGAAAAACACAATCTTCAGATTCTATTTTCTTCTATTTATCCTCGGTACAATTTTGCGGCGTTTCCATTGATTTCTCAGGAAGATAAATGACTTTGAAAATAAGAGGTGATCCCCTGGGGATCCCCTGGGGATCCCCAGGGGATCACACAAAATAGTACAAATCTAATCAGTTATGCCAGTAACCTGGCATCGATTATGCGCAGGTAGTAGGGTATGAGAACCTTTATAAGCAAGATAGAAAAGGAAGAAGAAAGGTACGTAAAGTAGCGAGATATGACGCATCCCCTCTCAGATCCCCTCCCCTCCCCAGCGGGGATGTACGTGCATACGGGCCTTAGAAAACGTTTGTTCTCGTGGTCTTCGGGTTGGGGCAGACTGCGCGGCGTACGCTGCGAATGGAACTACTCTTAACCGAAGGAGGGGCATGTCAAGAATGCAGTCGTTTTGGATATAGGCCATGGGCAATGATTATTGGGTGTTAACCTTGACCATGTACTTTGTACCGTGATGGCTATGATTAAGGCCGCCCAGCCGTTGTTTATGTTTTCCTATATCTACTCGTCTAAAGAAATTCTTCTGTTACTCACTCCCACATGAACATCTGTCCTCGCACTAACAACCCCGGTTAGTGCGTGACAACACTATCCTCAATTCTTTTAGATTATAGCTTACATTCAACACCACGAATTTTAGACATGTTCTAATTTTTTCTGTTGCCATCATTCCTCAATCAAAAAAAAAAACGGGGTGGCTTAAAAAAAACACAAAAATCCCTTTAAGAATAGGAACGAAACGAAGTCTTCCGATTGTGTCGTTTAATAATAGGATTCTTCTCTTATAATTACTATGTAATCTACTCCGCTCCTCATCACCACTTCACAGGAAGTTTGAAGTTTAGAAGTTTGAAATCAGGTAATAGAGATGAAGTGAATTATGAAGCAAGCGCGAAGTATGAACTAGAGGATAAATGAGTAAGTAAGAGGCGAATGTTGTCCTGTCAAACGTTCTTTTATTAAGACCTTCGAAACGATAAAAGATCAAACTAGTAAAAAGTCCGAAAAGCTTCTAGAGTAACCCTAAGTTATCAAAAGCATCCATTGTTTTCCCAAAAAGTGCAGGTTTTTTGTGGGAAGAAAATTGTCTCTGCCGACTACATAATTTAGCTCCTCAATTCCCCAGCTATTCAATATATGAAAATCTTTTCATATATTCAATGCACAGTAGTAGCTTGACAAAGAACTATATTGTTGACTAGCTGGCTTACCCGGCTCCTCCGTATGTTCCGAATAGAAAATTCCATTTCTTAACCGATCCGGACCAAACTTGGCACACATACACTTCGGGCCCCGGCGGGTGTCACAGCCCACTTTTCGTTATCGATCGATGTCGATTTTATCGATTTTTTTGCAAAATTTGAGCCAGGGGGCTGGAATTTGGCAGAGGGGTGTAATCGGGCATGCTGATCATTCCCACGGGGGTGATCAGCATGCTCGATTACCCCCTGTGCCAACTCCCCAGCCCTGTAGCTCAAATTTTGCAAAAAATCGATAAAATCAATATCGATCGATGACGAAAAGTAGCCTATGACACCCGCCGGGGCCCGAAACGTATGTGTGCCAAGTTTGGTCCCGAACGGTTCAGAAATGGAATTTTCTATTCGGAACATACGTACATACAGACATACAGACAGACAGACAGACAGACAGACAAACAGACATTCAGCTTTATATATAAGATTACACAATGTCGCAATTATCGGATCGTGGCAGATTCTTAATTCCATACAAATTCGCTTTACTTGGTGTTATGAATCAAAAAAAACTTTTTGAAAGAATTGAAATCATAGGGATTGGAGATTATTTTATCAGAGAATACTGACATTTTCATTCAGCAAACACCTCTTGATACAGCTACCAGGAAATGAAAGACCACAAGTAGCATTTGCAGCTATTTAACACGTTTCGGACCGCGAAATCGCGCGCGGCGAAAAGGAGTGCACTTTCAGCCATTGGTCAACAAAGGGGCCTTATTTGGTAAACTGTGTGCTACATCTGTAATCAGCTTGTCAATTAAGTTCCATAGCCAAAGTTTTGAATGGATTCGAAGTGTTTGAATTTTGTCGCCTGTGAAATACTTCTGTGCTTTCCTGAGAGATAGGAACAAAAGTATCTATGTTGTAGAGGGTACACATCAGTATTGAAACTACGGTTTTTCTCTTCGATATCGAAGCAAATGAAAGTTGCGACGTCGCACGCGTCGTCCGCATTGCCGCACTTCGTTGCAACTGTTGTTCAATTTGCGTTCATATCTCCTAAACGAATATCGTCGACACAACTCTACAGAGTCATGTGAAAAGTAGAAGCTTAGGCCTTTGACATGATAACCATGGACTAAAAGAAAGGTCCTGTAAATGTCAAAAAGATCCCTCAAAGCAGGGTGCTGCACCATGTGCAGCACCGGTCCGAAACGTGTTAAAATTCGACAAAACATTAGGAGCTGCAAAATTGACTTTGGGATAGCTCTCGTAAATCAGCAGCACCTATATGCGTATTAAATTTTTTCGGTAACATTCAAGCATAAAACGATGATTGTGATCTTACAGAAGCCCGAGTATGTACACATGTGATTTGTTTTGCTTTACAGACCCATTAACACATTCACGACAATACGACCTACCGGTGGGTCGTACGTGTTCCGCCATTTCGGACAATACGACCCACCGGTGGGTCGTATGCTTTCTGAAGTTTATGATTTTGCTAGTTCACGGTGTACCTTTTAGACAAGCCGAGTAAACCCCTGCATACACCTCTTAGAGTACTTCCCAAAAGATTAACACTTCAGACCACAGGGCCCATCAGTGACCTAAAAATATTCCGCAAACTCAATTTTGCGAAATATGCTCTGGTCCGAAATGGCAGTCAGCGAAAAATCGGCCCTGTCGTGAATGTGTTAAAGAAGTGGGAGTCACACATGAGTTGATGAGTAACTCTAGAGCAAGTAAATAATTAGGCCGAAACTCCTTGCAAATGTGAAGATGGTTTGAGATGCGAGAATGAACCTCTTATGGCCGCATGCATGAGCATACATCCTTGGGAGGGATCGCAGCTTAGAAGAAAGCTTTATGTTCAGAAGCTCCAGACGTCTGGATGTTTTTCACTATAAACGCATCGAACAGAAGCGTATTGTTGTATATGCCGTGTTTTCCAGCCTTTTGTATAATTCCGTGTCAACCACAAGCGGTTCGTCTTTTTCATAGTCATTTTCTTTTTCTTTTTTTTAAACGAAACATCCCAAAGTTGTACTTGTATTAGGTTGATGGAATAATGGCCGTTTTGCGAATGGTCACTTAAACGGGCTATAACTTTTTGAAAATCCACATTTCTAAATGCATTAAAAATCTTCAGAAGCAGCAAACCTTTTGCAATACGCCGCACATTTACCTGCACCAATGAACGGGCAGAAAAATGTGGATTGTAAAACAAAAAAGTTCTTTTTGCGAAACTTCGTCTTTGAACGAATTATAACTTACTTCAAAGTTTATTAGTATGAATTATAAGTGGCCTATCTTGCAGCCGCAAGCCAATACAAAATACCATGAAAAGAATAGAAAAATGTTTGCGAAAAGGAAAAGATAAAATTTAAAATTGTCAGTTTTTTACTCAACATCTTTTCAGTACGCCTAAAAATCCCGAATATAGAGTTCTCTTTCTGCGTACTGAACAGCTGGATGTTTTTGCAAAAACTGCCGATAGGATGCCCTAGCATTACGCTTACGAGTTGAGCAAAGCTTTGGCGGTTGCCTTTTTCAAAAAAAAAAAAAACTTATGGGTCATGTGATGACCGCAGCGGTACCCATGTTGAGGCGCCGATATCTCAGTGTGGATAACCTCCAAATAAACAGTGATTTATGCATAATGCAGACAATTTCTATTACATACAACAGCTGAATTTTCGAACAAGCATCATCCATACGCGCTCGATTCTGCTTAGAAAAGTGGGTGCAACAAAATCGTGAAGTTGGATGCGGTTATAGAAGTTCAGTAACTTTGTAACAAATGAGGTTAGAAGCCCGCTTCAATAATATTAGAAAGAGCTTGAAAACAGACTTTTAGTGGTATGCTACATATACTTCAAAGAAGATAATTTGATGGGGAAAGTTGCCCTAAAAAAAACTTGGAAAATCGGCCATTAATTCTGCATCAACCTGAGAATTATTATCTTACTAGTTGACTTACCCAGCTCCGCCCGGCCCTGTCATTATTATATTCGTAATCAGCATGTTCGATTACCCCCTGTGCCAACTCCCAGCCCCGTAGCCCAAATTTTGCAAAAAATCGATAAAATCGATATCGATCGATACGAAAAGTAGCCTATGACACCCGCCGGGGCCCGAAGTGTATGTGTGCCAAGTTTGGTCCCGATCGGTTCAGAAATGGAATTTTCTATTCGGAACATACGTACACACAGACAGACAGACAGACATACATGCATACAGACAGACAGACAGACAAACAGACATTCAGCTTTATATATAAGATAGCGTCTGATATTGACAAATGATCTATCAAAGTGATGAAGATTTCAATGAACTTTTGTATCGAAAATCTCTATAAGCTGAAAAGGACAGAAGTGATTGACTTCATGGCAAGATTTTTCAACAACTGACTTTCGAGCGTTATCACAAAATCTGAATAATTTCAATGAGTCGGTTCTTAACAAGGACGCTTAGCACTTTTGGATAAACTAATCAGCAGGACTTCGAGATGCTTTATACTTCATAAGAAAAATTATTTTAAAGGAAAGACCGTTCTCCTTTGGTAAGGTTATCGTAGAGTTATTCTAAGAAAGGAAAACCCGGCTTATACACAGCAATCTCCAGCTTAATATGTTCACGGTAAAGGGTAGTATAGGTACTCAAGAGTGAATAGCCTAAGTGAAGCCCAAATGCGAAACTTCAGCATCTGAAACTTCATCTAAGCAGCCCCATTCCAGCGAAGATCCTCATGTATCCGGCTTTAGTTTATCCATCAAGTAGTTTCTACTTATTTTGTTTATGATGCCAAGTGAGCGGTAATGAGAACCACTCAAACTCTCTTCAATAATAACCTGCAAAAGTTCTGCAGGATGTGAGAAAACTTATCGAATCTGAAAGCCAAAAGAAGCAAATCATCTAGAAATTTTCCAACCAAGGAAAACAGATTGACACTGTTTGCGGACAATAAAAGGTATGAAGTGCCTGAACCTCTTGTCTTCGCAGCTGCGAATAGTGGATTTTTAGCCCAAGCACTCAAGGGTCAATATGAAATTACTCACAGATCTCAATTAACGCCAAGGCAATTTACTAATGTTTCTTGTTTGATTTTCAATCCAATCTTCCGGTGTGATGACTGTTGTGCAATTCGCGAATCAAAAAGATTTTTTGAGTGATATGAAATTATCACTTTAGTTATGTTTGCCATCATACACTTCCGAAGCTAAACTAGAAAAACCGAAAAAGACGTAAGCTTGGAAGAAAGGTGCAAGAAACTTCCGGAGAATTAGCAGGATCGAGCGTTCAGATTGCGAAATGCTGCAAATCTTTCCTGACAAGCATTAGCTAAATCTTCACGAGTCATCAACTGATTACTATCAGAGCGTAAGCGCTTAGTTGCAGATTCTACAGGATTTCTGAGGGTTGTGGAGAAGTTCGCTAGGACTAGACAAAACAAATTCTTTGAAAACAGTTTCGATCTTAAGCTGCATATGAGGTGAGGTGGTAATATGTATGAGGTGAACTTGATGCTGCATTTGATTCTCTTTCTAATGGCTATAAACTCATTGCAGCACAGTCACAAATGACGAACATATAGGGCAAACCCAACAGGATACAAAACGATCCTTTTCTCCTTTCTATAGCTTGAATATTTTTTGATAAAATTTTCAACAGAATCAGTTTAGCATGTCTACCCAGATACAAACATGTCACCAATAAATCATCCAAATTCGAAACTTTCAAAAAAGGTTCACCTATTAACACTTGAACAAGCAAATGAGCGTCACACGATAGATCGAGACTCGAATTCTCTAGAACACTCCGGGACACGTTTATAAGCACGAATCATGAAGATTTTATCCATTTTTTCAAGGAAAGATATCGCTTTTATCCTTGTGCCATATTTCGTCCCAGCTTCACAGGAAGGAGTGTCGACCTTGAAGGCAGCGTACACTCAAAATCTAAGTTACCCAATTCTCTAAACCGTGCATATCTAGGGCCCAGAAAAACACCAACTGGGGTGCGGGAATTTATCTACCCAGAGAGGCATGTCGCCATGTAATTAGCAGGGGACATGAGAGGTCATGAACTGTCAGCAACGCTAATTTGCACCCAATTTGCACCGAAGACAAGCAGATTTTGCTCACGACAGATACGACATCATCCTACACTGTACGAAACCGGGATTTATTTAAATATGAATTCAAAGTTCAGTAGTGAAATTACCCCAACCACAATAAAAATTTGTATTTAGGGGTAATCTGCCATTCTGGTTCTAAATATAATGGTGGTTTTGCGCGAAAACTCAAAATTTTTTCTTTTTGTATTTTGATCTTGTTTTCAAAATCTGGCAAAAAGCTTAAGTCATTTGAGGCTTTTCCATGATGCTGTTTTCAAATATGCTAATGTTTTCGTCGGAAACTTTGAAAACTTTTTCTTTTGAAATTTTGGCTTTTTCAGAAATTTCACTGCATTTTTGATGAAACTGGAAAACAAATGAAAAAAATGCTACTTTCAGAAAGACTAGAAAAAATAAACTGAAATTAAAATAAATTTGAAATAAGGTAAGAAAAAATTCAATGAAGAGCTGATACTAAGTTTGGAGGATTGGAAAAGATTCCCAGCTAACAATAAAATCTGTGCGTTATTAGATTATTCTGAACACTACAATTGGTTTCCTTAATGAGCAGCTGAATTATCACTTAATTCTTGAAAAATGATAAAACATTTGCTTTTATCGTATTCGTAAAAAGCGCCCTTAGAAACCCCCAAATCCAAGTTTTTAATCCGATTTGCCAAATATCGCCACTGACATTGATTTTAATCCCTTCACGAAGCTCGGTTTCACTTTCACGCAAAACCACCACCATATTTGGAACCAGCATGGCAGATTACCCCTAAATACAAATTTTTACCCTAGTTGGACTAATTTCACCACTGAACTTTGAATTCATATTTAAGTGAAATCCCGGTTTCGTACAGTGTAGGATGATGTCGTATCTGTCGTGAGCAAAATCTGCTTGTCTTCGGTGCAAATTGGGTGCAAATTAGCGTTGCTGACAGTTCATGACCTCTCACGTCCCCTGCTAATTACATGGCGGCATACCTTTCTGGGTAGATAAATTCCGTTCCCCTGTTGCAGCTGCTGGCATGCCGACGGGGACGAGCAGTTTGAAACTCGTCCGCCCACTGAGGAAAGGGTCCCGGGAATCGAGATTTTTGGGACTTTTGGAGGATTTTAATGTCATAATTGTAATCAGGGGCACGGAAAGGCCCCAGAATGACATAAACATCGAAGGCGAAATTTTGGGTGTACGCTCCCTTTAGGCCCCGGGCAGACTTCACGCGATTTGATCGTCGCGACTGAATCGCGACGAGACAACTGTTACAACATCATTCCATGCCGATCAACTTGCATTTCGGTTGTGATACTTTTCCAGCCCGAAATTTTTGAATGTGAAATGAAAATGAATGGAAATCTTGGCGATTAGATCGCGACGATTAAGTCGCGTGAAGTCTGACCGGGGCCTTAGGCCACGTGTCAAAAAATTTGACATGTCATCCACATGTTTAACGGTTCCACCACGATTTCTTGTTACCCACCTAGCTATGTAAGTTCAATCTGTTTTTAGTTAAACTAACATCGACAAACAGACTAGACTTGCTCAAGATAGAGAAGTGTGCTAGGATTCTGTCATTTGCAAAAGCGAAATGAGCAGCGTAAGGTACTTCAAGCTATCATTTATAGTCTTTGCAGCTAAATTCGCATGGCGAAAAGGGTTGAAGAGAAATACATTTTTGAATCACTGCTGAAAGCAACCAATATGTTCTATAAGCTCATGATTGTTTTGCGCTTACGTAAAATATTTAAGTAGCTTCAAAATGATCACAACTTCTCTTTTATCTCATCGGAAATAGTTTCGAAAAAGACATGTCAAAATGGAGCAAAACGTGTCAATTTTTTCGTGACACGTGGCAAGGAGGCAGTCCTCGAAGATTCTATGAAAAACTATTCTTAGGCTGCAGAACGCATATTATGAGAGCTTTCCGAAGAAATGGGTCAGGATAACTGAAAAGTACCGAAATTTGATAGCATCACAGAAATATTTTGAAAATTTTGCGAAGTAAGCTATAAAAGGGGAAAATGGTTTTGTGGGTCAGCTTTATTCACACCTTACCTGGACTTCTTGAGAGATCAGTACGAAAACCTAGAAAAATAGTGATTTTGACAATGGCAAAAACCATAGTGAAAGATTTTGTTGCTGTTGCATGGAAATTTAGTTCACTAGAAAGACGATCGAATACAGTATTAAATTCTAGAGTAACCTCTGAGAAATTCAATTCTACGAAATGTGGCGTCCATTTGAGAAAAGCGACAGTATTTTCGAAACGACTTTATGTAATAAAAACTCATTGATTTCGCGTATTAGGTGGCGTAAAGAATAATGCCGTTCATGCTTCTGATGGGAAAAGAATGATTTGCCAAAGAGTTAGAAATTTTTAGGGACAACACCGGTCGAAACCAGATATGGAGAATGTTAGTATTCTAAGAACTCACTTGCTCTTATCAGAACCCCTTGGACACTTCTCTATGAAGATGATGTAATCTTAGTGTTAGTTGCAAATACTGCAAAGCAGTTGCAGAAGAGGTATAAAAAAACAGGTGTAAAATTGAAAAAAACAGGTTACCGGGTGTATGGCTTGCAGTTTACAAGAAGGCAGTACATGGAAATGGGGAAACAAACTCCTGGCACCATGAGCATCGGTGAAGTGCCGAAGATGGCAATGTCATTCAAGTACCTAGGGAGTCATAATCTCAGGTTGGAAGGAGGTCTACAAGAGGAGGTCGCAGGATGAACACAGCATGGATAGAATGAAGAGGCTCTCCAATAGAAGTTGTGCGACAAAAGAATGCCAGTGCAATTCAAGTCCCAACTGTATCGTACCGTTATCCGTCCAGCAGCACTGTATGGCAGTGAGCGCTGGCCATGTGCGCGAAACGAAAAGCGCAAGCTCAGTGTCGTGAAATAAGGATGTTATTGTGAAACTTAAGTGTCACACTGGAAGACCACATCTGCAATGACACTTTACAAGCCCATACGAAGTAGCTCCTGCCCAGAAAATGTAGGGAAACAGGTCACGATGGTATGGGCATGCGAGCACAGACTGATATGTTATTTTCAGAAATGCTAGCCTAACTGGGATAGCTACAACATCGAATGATTTCTAACTTCAAAACAATGCCTTTGGCTGGCAATCGTGAGATCATTGAGAGCTAAGGAACGCAGTACAACCGTATCCTGCTCTATTGAAGGGTGATAGAAATACTCAAACAGAGTCAGCGTAATATCAACAGAAAAACTTAAGCAATCAAAACTTTTATAAGTGCGCTCCCATTTCCCAAGGGGAAGCTGTATGCGGCTCCTAGTATATCCGTTAACCATTTTCTACATATTTCGTTTATGGAAAAGTGGATGCTAATTGAACCAAACTCGCTCCACTAATGAGTTGCAAGAGTTTTGCGGAACGAAAAGAAGCTCACCGAACTCAGACGGCAAAAGGACCACTTAGAGAACTCTCAACAGCGAAAGAAATAACAACTTCTCACTGTCTGCGGATTATAAAAAGTCTGAAGACTTGTATAAAAGCTTTGCTTAGCAGTTTCTGTGAAATAATCTGAAGTTTCAAGCAATGCACTCTAGGAGACAAGAAACGCTCAAAAAAATTTCGATCAACAAGACGCTTGTATTATTACGGAAATTAAGTCACAAACAAAGTAATCTCTGATGTCCTTATTGGCTTTTGACTTCGCTCAATTACCCATGATTACAGGAGAAATATAGTCGAGTTCTGTTTGAACACTTCAAAACGATTGATGTTCACAAATTACTATGAAGAGTCAACCACAGCCATGTTTGCAGTGATAGACAGCTGAACCTTAGCTATTAGAAAACTGAAAGAAACGTACGTTTGGAAGAAAGGCGACAGAAACTTCCGTGTTTATAGAGAAATAGCGAGACCAAATGTCAACGATTATAAGATGCTGCAAATCTCCTCTGACAAGCTTTAGCTAAACCTCCACGAGTCAACAACTGATTACTGAGCGTAAGAGCTTAATTGCAGAATTAGAGATTACAAGGAGTTGCTGAGAGAATTAGTGGAAATGAGCGAGTGGGTGGATGAAGAAGTTTGTCCAAATAAACTCAAAGAGACTCGTTAAGACGGAACAAATACAAACTTTTAATAAACAGTTTTATATGCAAGGCTATGGCAAACATCTGTGAGAGTTGAGCCTTATTTGATTGCTTCACAGTTTTTGTTGACTGCGAAGTTAGGTCGACAGTTTTGGATAAGTTGTACGATTTACAACATCAACAATTATCTATTTCTAGATGTTTTGAAAATCTATTTATTATGCATAGATACAATGTATCAAATCGGCTTATAATTTTTGCACTTTGAAACAATTTGAATAACTCTTTATGGTCCATGAGTTTATTCAATTAAAGTGATCCACTGATTCATATGTACTTTCGCAATAAAATCAAAGTCGAATGTTCAAGCTCAAACTTCAACGCAAATACTCGTATTCGTTTGGACAGCAAAAGCTGTAGAAATAAGGATCCGTAACTTCTTTCACATAACCGTTTCGCAGATTCCGAAAACGGATATGATATCAGCCTTTCGAAGAGACCATAATGGTGTACATCTTTCTGCTCAGCTACGAAAGGTACCCTTTACTCGTTGGATTGAAGTGATATCCGACTTGTGTACATAACTCACCTATCCTAAAGTCACAAGAACTTATAACAGAACAAAGTTCTTTCTGAATCGACTAGCTCAAGCATGAAAAAGATATTGGCTATTTAAGGCCTCTCCGCCTTACTGCGCATTACCCAAGAAAACAGTGCGGCATAGCGATCGTTTCGCGCACTTAAAGCAGCTGATCTGCTCACAAAAGGAAAAAATGCGCCTTGCGCTCGTGAAACTAGTCTAAGTGGTTACAAGTGGTCAAGTTCACAAGAGTAGACATTAGGTTTCAATAGCGGCTTTGAAAAGTTCCAGCTTACCGTTGTTAAGTTTAAAATTGCTCTTGCTTTCATGCTGCTACCGCAGAATACGCGATGAAGTCAAGCGATATAGAAATACGCTCCGAACGTGCCGTTTTCAAAAATTGTGAATTGTTATTTCTCATGTTATTTCCCCACCAACCTCGCATTTGCAGGGTCGAACACATTTTTGTATGGTATAAGGAGGAGTGGCACACCATAAAGTCCACTCCTCATAAACAAAAAAGGGAACTTCAAGCAGCTCTTGTTCATCAGGGCCAGTTGTAATCCTGCCAATCCGGTGGTGGATCTCCTCGGCAAGTCGACGGCACCTCGCCGTGAGACCGCAAAAGCAAAGATTCTACATTTAGCCTTATAAAGCTTTTTACAAGGTGAATAAAGTCGCCACCGCGACTTTGAAGAAGCCTACATCGAAATCTAAGAATTTAGATATCCCCTATAGAAAAATATTGAGATGGGCAGGTGCTGCTGGCGAGTTAAATACGCCAGGAACCTGCCGGCAGCTCGTCGAAATCTGCGAAGTGGTAGCTGCCGGCAAGTCAGAGAGCGAATGACGACTGTGCGTATGAAAGTCGCAGTGTGAGAAGGCGACCCTCCTCCATTGTAGAAAAATCGCGGGAGCGTTCATTCGCTTTTACTTTACTATTAATGAAGAGTTCGCGATAACCTCGTGCTTATTACATCATTAAAATGCCGAGCTTGAAGAAAAGGTACGAACACAGACGGGAAAATGATTATCTCACAAGCAAGGCCATTAAAATTTCAAAATTAATGGAAAGATAAGCTATTAATCAAGCAATTAGGCAATGCCCAGAACTTACATGATCAATTAATATTGCAATTATTCAACATGTCCAAGTTACTAAAAGTAGAATATTGCCTCTGCTAAAAGGCGTTCTGTGCTGCCAAAGGAAACGTTATTGACATTGTTTACAGTGTCATATCGAGGAGCAGGGCTTACAACGTTAGATAAGATGAGTTTTTTGTTAGAGCAAGGTGGTCAAACGCATCGCGTCCCGTGATTCTTGTCCTCCCATAACCTTTGTTCATCCATTTACCAGCTTACTCCCACAAGACGAAAAAGGCGAAGGTTCTGACGTAATTGAATATGCATCGATGGGCATTGTGGTGGTCAACTAACGTATTTGTGCACATTTAAAAGTTATTTGTAAAGGTAAATGCTCACATTGTCTGGTTTTTGATGTATTATCAAAGGTATCTCTGTCTTGAGAACTGCTTTTGCAAAATAATTGTATCCTGGAGCTGCACCTTTCCAGCTCACTACGAGAAAGGCTTCAGTTCCAAATTGTAGCTTAGTGAGAAAAGTGCAAACGAACTTTTAGCCTTTCTCGATAAACGCTGCAGCGTAATTGTTTTAATTTGAAACTTGCAAGTGCTGACGTTACGGATACCCACCGCTTGATTTGCAGAGAAGATTGTGAGAGTGGGGTTGGATGTGTAGTACCTACAAGCAAATATTGTAATAGGCAAAAGTATTCAATCTATCTACATATAAAACTCAAAGTCTGTGAGGATATTCGTTAGGTTGTTCGTTCGCTATGAAACGTCAGAGCAGAAAGCAGAAATTGAGTAGAAATTTTGCGCACCTTGTCTTCGACCCCGGCGGTGGTTTGGGGCTACTTTTCGCGGTGATTCACTGGGCCCTTCTATCGATTTATTGATTTGTTTACACAAGTCTAGAAAAGCAAAAACTCTTTACGCAGCAACCAATGTAAGCAGGGTAGAGTTCATTTCAATCTCAAAGTTGGGAGATGCGGAAACTCGCCTTAAAGCGCTTTTTGCGCATGTTTGAAGAAGTTTAGAAGCGTACACTTTGTTAGCTGAGCTAATTTGGAGCCTCGGGTGAGACCGGGCTACCGGCTAGTCTATATATAGATAAAACCGAATCTCTGTAAATTTGTTCGTGTGTAAGTATGTGACTTATAGACTCTTTTGTGTGTGAACCGATGGGGCTAAAATTCGTCCCCCTAAAATAAGGCACGGCGTAGAAGATAGGCTACTTTTTGCGACGATTTGTTGGGCCCTTCAATCGATTTATTGATCTGTTTCCTTACATCGAGGGTTCACCAAAATTTGGATCATTTCTTCAAAGTCATGTAAGTTGGGCGGTGAAGTTCATTTACATTTTTTGGCGAAAAGGATCTGGTGTTTCAAGTCAGCAAGGAAGAATCACATTTCGTCGCAGGTATGAAGAATTGCGGTGAGTTTTAATGCGTTAGGATCAAGTAGCCCAAATCCCGGGCGGGACAGGGGCGCCATCTAGTATCTTATAAAGTAAAGGAAGGCATTAGTAGGCCGAGCTAGCTTCATTTCATTCTTTGCGTCAAACAAAATTGTTCATTAGACCACAGCTTCGCGACAGAAGGAAAGAGAAGGTTGCTTATGTGCTTAGTGCAAGAACATAAGAAAATCTCATACTAAGCTCGCTTTGGTAGCATTATGACTTTCATACATTGTACACACTATGTTACTTGATTTGGATGGAATGTACATAGTTACCTACGAAAAAGACTCTGTAACTCCAAACTTACGTTCTACTCAAAATTGACAGGCTATGATAAATAAATGAACGAATTCATTACTCCGCTTCAAAGACAACCAGTATGATATTGCTCCGCTTAGGTAACTCTGAGAATATGAATAATCTTGTAATAAACCATTTTGAATTTTTTTTTGATTATTCTGCTTGCATGGCTGCAAATGAAAACAGAAAAAGGCCGGAAATTCGTCAAGGATGCACTTAATGCTGCAACTGAAGGATATGCAAGTGATGTTTTAGGAAATGCTTTTGAGAGAAGCTCAATGCGACATGTGTCAACAGTTGCTGCAAATTATTCCAGAAACGCAACCAAAAAAACTTCAAGCTAACAAGTTGCAAGATAGAAGTCTGTAATAAAACTCGCACAAAAAACTCTTTTATTGCCCTTTTGTTGATTTCAGCAATAATATTAGGTTGATGCATAATTTCTGCACCAAAATAGGTACAGACCGCAATAACTCAAAATAATCCTATATCCCAAGTAGGATTCGATATATCGTTTGATAGCGCAAACCTAGCTCTACAAGATAGTGCTTAAATATCTACACCAGCTTTGATCCACGCGAAGTTTTGAACCAAAAACTGAAAAAAAAACCATGCGTCCGAAAACCTTAAGACAGATCTTTAAAAAATTGTAACTTCGTTCAAAATGCTCATACAAAAATTTTCTTTCTTGCTCACGCGTAGACGTTCCACGTAAGACATTTATCTATGCGGTTGCTGTATTTTTTCTCAACTAGGCGATGAAAAAACGAAGTTTTTTGAAGTTTTTCATGTTTTTGCCAAATTAGTGCTGAGATGTTCTAATATTAACAGTTGTATAGTACTTGCCGTTAGCAGTGAAACCTTACATTTTCAGCCTTCTAGAACAGCTAGTTCACGAGAAATAACGAATCTAGCTCTCCTTATCCAAATTTTTCTTGCCTAGTTGCTAAAAATTCGATATTTCTCGTAAACCAGCTGCTCCAAAGAGCTGAAAATTCACATTCACGCTTCTAAGGTCCTATAATATACAACTGTCAGTGCTAGAACACCTCAGCATTGTTTTGGAAAAAACATGAAAAACTTCGTTTTCTTATCGTCTAGTTGACAAAAAAATACAGCAACCGCATAGATAAATGTCTTACGTGGAACGTCTACGCGTGAGCAAGAAAGAAAATTTGTACGAGCTTTTTGAACGAAGTTACAATTTTTTAAGATCTGTCTTAAGGTTTTCGGACGCATGATTTTTTTCAGTTTTTGGCTCAAAACTTCGCGTGGATCAAAGCTGGTGTAGAAATTTGAGCACTATCTTGTAGAGCTAGGTTTGCGCTATCAAATGATATATCGAATCCTACTTGGGATATAGGATTATTCCGAGTTATTGCGGTCTGTACCTATTTTGGTGCAGGAATTATGCATCAACCTAATATTTTGATATTTTTGACTGGAAATGATTGGTCTTTATTCATTGCAAAATTTTGCGAGGTTTCACTAATTTTGCATCGACATGAACGGAACAAAAAATCGAACAGAGGCTTTGCCTTTTTTCCCTGATAAATTCATAGCCAGTGAAGGTCCAAGAGATTTTTTTCAAAGACAGACGCGACAGACCATTCGACTTGGACTTGGCCTTGGCCACGCTTTCCAGAAAAATTTGTGAGGTGCTTTCCAAAATTTTCAATGGTCTGCAATATTGAACTTTGGGAAAGAGCGCGGCCGCAACCACCTTTTATGGAAACTTCCACGGGCTAATTTCGATTCGAAACTTTTGTAAGAATTTTCTATCAAAAGAAGTCACTTGCACAATTCCAATATATGTAGACAACTTTCTGGAATTTCGCAACCTATCCGCGCCCCTCTTCCCTCTCTCCCTCCTCTCGGTCAGCCACTGCTAATATTGCTATCAATATTTGCAATTAATTACTGGGATAGTTTACTTTGGCTTGAGTTGGTACAGCAGACTCTCTAGTTCCCAGTCTTTTCTTTGAAATAATGCCTCCCCATAATTGAGAGAGAAGGCGAAAGGGGGGGACAATAAAATTTCTCAGATGAACGGGCGTGGCATAAGGATTCATAGGAATTTTTCGGATGAATGGGTGTGGCTCAAGAATTGATTAGCCCATTTCTCTGCTCCTGCAAGCTTATGATCGGAAATTTTTTGCCGCTATGTACACGCCCCGAGAATACCACTCGTGGCCTTTTCTAAAATTTTGCGGCCTGGCGTAGGCAATATGCATTTGGGAGAGGGATAACGAAGGATCCTGGTCCAGTGCCTTGCAAATTTTAAGAAAGTGTTGCGTTTTTTTGTGATTCAAGAGAACGAAGTAGATTCGAGTTTTTTTCTTTTTCAAAAGACTGTTCTTGACAAAAATTGGTAGATAGTTGAGAATACTCTCAGATAGCTGCTAAGCAGAAGAACAAATTTTGCAGTAGGCGCGGTCTCCATCGACCACTATATCTTTCGTACATGCTATTGCATGCTATGCGGGGAACAGTAATCCGCGAGAGTAGCGCCTAATTTGGTTGTAAAAAATGCGAGCAGAAATAACTTGGTACGTTAACTACACTACACCAGGCACGATGCATTGCTAAAATCAGAGCTCTGCATTACCGCGAAAAAACGATTTAGTCGTGCAAAACGCTTTTTCTCTTAAACGAAAGAGGCTCTCGCAAGTGACAAAGCTGTTTAGCGAAAATTCAATCATTTACTTCTGAACAATTTAATCTTCCGCTTCCAAAGAGCATCCGGAAATGATGTAATTAGTGCTGCTGCTAGCATGCAGTGTGTGGAAAAAGATAATTGCGAATTTGCATCGCTTGAAGACAATTCGTTTAGCTTCAGACATATTCTCGGTACTGGAATTCAAAAACTAAAGCGCAGACAGCTAACTGCTCAAAGCTAATTAGAGCTGGATAATAAAAAGAGATAGACAAGGTTGATTTGAAGGCTTGATAAAGGCAAGGAAATTTCTCAGGCTTCCGCAATAGAAATTGCAAGACTGCAGTAGACATTTTTGGTCCTGTAATTTGACTTCGGAAGTTTGGTTGAAGACTTTTTGGTATAAGCAGAGACAAACGGCCTAGTCGCGAATGCATACAAATGTCTGAGCAGCCTTGTGTTGTTGTTTTTTTTTGATTGGGAGCGGACATATAAGAATGAATATGTGGGGTATTTAGTATGGAGAGTGGTGGCAATGCCAACATATCGTTTAATTTCTCCAAGATAATGAGAGCAATAGCAAGCCCACCCCATCCGCACTCATTTGCGTCCCAAATAAACTTTTTGAAATGTTGCACTCAAGTAATTACCCTTCAAGGTGTCATTATACCGATCCGCTACAGTAATCGGGTACAAGAAAATGCCACAATAACCCGGAGCCTATATTTGACAAATGCCATTCATATGGTGTTTTTGCCCTTTAACTCGCATAGGAGCTTTGAAAAATGAGGAAGTATAATATTTAGGTTCAATGTGTAAGAGCATTATCGGAATTTTTGCAGTTGTGTAGAGTCATATGCAACCTACTACCCTTTTACAGTTGAAGTTCAAGGCATTATCGCAAGATGAAATAAGTTGAGATTGTGTTTGAATGTAATTTGTGCAAAGTACATTCTGTACAGAATTTCTTGCTACGGATTAATATAGAAGGAAAACGAAATGGCAAATCTAGTTTTTCTAACCACGCGCGCACGAAAACACATTAGTTTTGATCAGCGCGACATTCAGTCGTTCTTAGGCAATTGCAAAGAGCACCAACAATAAGATGGAGCGTCCACCTCAACAAGCAAGATACTTGCAAAGTTTACACAGCTTATTCTGAGAGCTAAAAAGAAGATTCTTTGGATTCTATAGCAAATTACAAAAATAAGTGAACTAAAGACATAACTGTTCAGATCTTGCAGTGTTATATAGGGTGTCGCCAACTTTTTGTATATGACTCGCATTCATGAAGTGGTTCTAGTAGCTTTAGGTATCATTTTAGGAGCAAACTTCAACTTCGATTTACAGATGGAGCGAATCAAGAATCTATCTAGATTAGTGTAGGAGTACGGTAGGAACTTGCACCATATAGCACCACTGTGAGAAATGTCGTTTGGAAAGAATTTTTAGAAAAATCTGAGAATTTGTGTAACAAAGTTTTCGTGCAGGCTGATTACAGTACACACATTTTTGTGCACTAGCAGAATTTTTTAGATGACCTAATCAAATTTTTGACAAATAGAGCGGGTGCTGCGGTACATCTGGCACAGCTTATGAAAAAAGGATTACGGTGAAGTGCGAGTTTTACGTCTAGAAACACCTATTCTGACTAACCTAGTGTAGCAGTTTTCAGCCTCTTTGGTCTTTGTTCAAAGTAAGATATGACTCTCAAATAACTCGAAACCCTCCTCAAAGTTCATACCGTAATCCTACAATAATAAAGAGTGATTCTTAATTCGCACCATACGCAAAACTAAGTTGAAGCCAGCTCTATGAGGTGGTACCTAAAGCTTTTCAAAAAATACTCTATAACAAGAGATTTACAATCAAATAGTAGGCACATTTTTTAGGATACCTGTACATTCTTTATAGAGCCGGTGAAAGAAGCGGAAATGAGCGAGCGAAGCAACCGCATGATTATAATAATGGAAGCTCTTATGAAAAAAAAAAACGTTACACCTCACAGCTATATAAATTTTAATTTTCGAAACCTAGTGTAACCGAGACGTTGCAACACTGAAAAATAAAAAATCTGCAAGAATATTGCGGGATTGCAATCTGCTCATTCTTTGGAGTATTTTTACATCAGTCTCAATATGAATAATTTAATATTACCACTAGCTAATCAGATTTGGATTCAATGACTATTTTTCAAGAAGTAAACCTTATTCTGCGACGAAAGCAGAAGACAGCATCTGTGCAGATGCAACTTTGATGCATGCTCGAAAGCATGAAAAAAACTTTAATTTCCAAAGTGCGACTTCAGCACTGATCGAAAAAAAGTTATGAAAGCTCTAATAGCTTCTAGAGCATTGGATAGATTTTTTTATTAGAAATTACCTAAGATTACGGGACAAGTACACATGCAAAACGAGATGATTGCTTCTGATGAAATCCGCTGCAGTCAAAACCGAGCCAGCAAAACTTTTCGTGGATGTATCAAAGTCTCTTCAACTTCTATCGTTCAATGGTTATCATACTCGATGTAAGTTATTGAGAGAAGGAGGCAGAGAAAAAGCAAAAGGAAGGAATGAAGAGTTTGAGAGATGTAAAATTGGTTTGATTGTTTGTTTGCAGAGAAATCAAGCAGAAACAACGAAAATCATGGCAGAGTGCCATTTGAACCTTTGACCAGATCAGATGTCCACTTTTGATAGCATGTTCCAGTGTAATATGATATTCTAAGTGCTTCCAACTTCCTTTTTTGGCTAAGATGTATAAGGCATGGCGCTGTCTAGGTTTCTTCGAAAAAGGCAAAAAAAAACAGTGTTCATAAAAACTAGAGCCATTAAATCGAAATAGTTCAGAAATAGCTGACGTTAGTCATCAATAGGAATTGAATCCACGCTCTAATTATTATTTTTACAAAACAAAAAAGCTAAATTTCATACATGTAAGTTCATTTTATGAAAGAAAAATTAAGCCTCTATTGTGAAAGTACACTGTCCCTAAACGTTTTGGTTGTTTAACCAATTGTTGATGGTTTTGCATGTCTACAAATGTTGTTTGCAAAAAGGAATTTTTCAATTAACAGAAAAAGATAAAGGCTAGGTAATTATATACCTCAAGGTAATCTTAAATAACTGACAAGGGAAGCGTGTTTAATCCAAGTGGCCTTTACAGATGGAACCCATACTGCTTTGAAGAGCTTTGCACACTGATTCCAAATCTGCCTTCATTATCTGCTAAGCGCCTCAGGACGCCGAATTATGACCGTTTTTTGAAGCGAAAAATGAACGCAAAATTCAGGTCAAATCGAATGCCACAATTTTTCCAGCATTCAGATGAAGCAGGGTTAAATATTAGCTTATTAGACAGAATGTATACATCGCATAAACCTGCTCTAATACTCGACATTGGACCATTTGAGCAAATTTGGGCGACTTTGTTTCAGTTTTGCATTCAATTTTTGACCCAAAAAACACCCATAACTCGACGTCCAGAGACGCTTGGCAGATAACGAAGGCAGATTTGGAATCACTGAGTAAAGCTCTCCAAAGCGATGTAAGTTTCATTTAAAAAGGCCACTTCGACTATACACGCTTCCCTTGTGAGGTAGTTGGGAAACTTGTTCTGCAGTGCTTTGGTGACAGAGATATGATTACCAAATTTAGCATTGAAATACCGAAAAAAGCAGTACCTTCTTATTCTGGTCTATTTCTGTAATTTGATTTTTAGCTGCTTGTATTTACACCAAGTGTAAATCATAATTGACTACCACAGATGACAAATTTAAAGCTTGATTTAATATTAACGAACTTTAGCTTCAAATTTGGTGGATCACGATTTAGGTGAACGTCATGTGGCCATCCTGCAGAACTCTTTGACTGATCGAATAGCACGTCTCATATATTTTTGTATTCCTTAAACAGTAGCATATTCGGGCGCTAATTGTGCGATCAACTAATAGAATAGAAAAAAATTTTTTGCCGAATTTGCTCACCATGATTAGCACGCATCACATATGCGAATCTCATTTACATAGATACTTCTGATAATGCATATGCGCTGTAGCGATAAGCCTGACATCTCCGAAACCTTGGCGTACCTCAGAGACAATCTTTCAACATGAAGTATAAGCTTGACTTAGGGTTACAGGGAGCTTTCATGTTTTTGGCACATTTAGATTTGATTTTTGAATCTCCTCTCCAAACTTTTCTCTCAGAGATTTATTTCTTCTTCTGTAAATGCCTTAGTAAACTACTTTCAGTTCACTTGTACTGGCAGCCTCAGCCTAACTTCGTATTATCAACTCACAATCAACAATGCTCATGCTTTGAGAGCAAACTGAGCTAGCAGAAGAGTGTCCGGTCAAGTGCTGCGCTGAGTTCATGGCGCTGCCGTAAGTTCAGATTACTCGTAAATTGAACTCACTGAGATAGTGTGCAATATCGGAGACTCAGAGAAAATTCTGTAACATCAGTTCATTTGAACAAGAAGTGATATGTGCGTACAAGAATTTGGATGATGAACAGTTTTCTTGTTGTGCACGGATGTACTTTTGATTCAACTGACTTGGCGGCTGAAAGGCAGGGCTTCGTGACCTAATCATTGCTAGAAAATGGTCAGAGAGCACGTATGTGAGAGAGACGCAGACTGCGTCGCGGGTGCATGCGGTCGCCTTTCAGCCGCCAATCTCGTTGAATCAAGAGGTATGTAAGAGGTTTATTCGAGATCAATACTTATGAATGGATAAAATTCTCAATCAAAAGCCTAACTCGTCACAGACTCACCGTCAATTTGACTATTATAAATTTTCGCTCAGTTGAACACGATTAGGGCCTTCACAGCCCAATAATGTAGTCTGGATAACTTCAAAATACATATGCAAACACGAAATGGTCGTAAGATGTTCAAGAAGCATGCTTTTGCAGTGAAGCTACGGTTTCAATGTTCCATAGAAGGCAAAACGCTCACGATATAGCAAGTAAAGGCTAATTTCCAGACAAAGGCGTCTGCTCATGTAAGCGAGGCGTGCGCGAGCGTACGAGCTGCAGTGATGATAGATGCAGAATGCACAATTCCTATCACGTGTTTTCTGTTCATTTACGACATTCAGGGATGTTTTGTAAACACCTGCATGCATTTTTTTGGACGACAAAGTTTACAGATTCAAAAAGCCCGTAGACTACTCCCGAGCATAAAATCAAGGAATTCTAGACCCGGAGAGGATATGCCTCCGCAAGAGGTGTGGGCCACCGGTGGTCCACATTGTCGTCAATGGGTTAACAAGGAAAATAGTAGGAAAAAGCAACTGCTTCGTAGAGCACACCGCAGCGGTACGCTCAAGCCTGCTCGCGTTTAGGGCAGACTGAGTGCGGCTTGTAGAACTGGAAATAGGGTACTTTGGTGCTCACAAAATTTGAGCTACACCTGCCAGCTGAGATAGAATGATATAAACATTAAGGCAACCAGTAGCCTCCAACTCCGCCCATTCGTAATATTCCTACGCAACGAGAATGTGAACTTTCCACGCTTTGCGCACTGTCCCATTGACTGGACGCGTCGCAGCGTCAAGCACTTGCGCAATGCTTGAGGAAAGTACGAGATTGCGTATTTCCGACATTCACTGCAAAGAGCATTCACAGCCAGCAGCTGACAGCAACGGAAACGGAAAAAAACCTTGCAGTCGTGATTCATTCCATTAAGAGAATATTGCATCTAACATCCGAGCTGCAAATGACTTCACATCTGAATATTTGCGCTAATTCGTGCATTTGCAATTTGGAATTGCTCATCGAAGAATCCTACGGTATCGCGAAAACTTTGAAAATGGGGAAGCAGATTTGCGCTGCCTAATTTACAGCTTAAAAGCGGCGACAAAAAATTTTTTGCCTTCTAAGCTTTTCCTAAGCTTGCTTAAGAACTTTTTTGTCAAAATCCCAAAGATCTCTTCCAGTGTTTTGGATTAAAATTTATGAAAAGTGTTTCGATCTACAAAAACAAGTCGTTGGTGAATTTCAAAGCTCATAAGAGTTTCGTGCTAAAGCGTAATCAGAAGCACTTCTGCACTCATCACTGGCAGAAATAGGAAGCATCGTAAGAAAGCGAAGTAACAAAGTCGTTCATTTTGCATCGAGTCCGTCGATAAGTACTATTTTTATAATAACTCCCTCACATAGTCGCATCCCCAATATCAAAGCACTGTTTCGCAAGCTCAACGTTCGTTTGTAATAGCTCCTTCATTGTGGCGCCAATCCGAAAAGGCATGATTTATTAAGAGCAAAGTCTGAGACTTCAACAGAGGCAGCTTGCTCTGCAACAACTTGGTCGACATCCTAGTTCGCAATAAAGGATAAAGGATTCGGCGTCTTCATTATCCTCTGCGGGCAAGCGCCAAACGCACACTACTTCATGGTCGAAGAGGCAATTGTATGCGTGCGAGCCTATACAATAACTTGCGGTGGCCAGCCGGTTACCAAGTCAGTGATTTTGTCCTCCCAGGTTACTCTGGTACCAATTCACCGTCGCCGGAGGGTGGAGGGCTTGGTTGGCTCAGGGGCGGGATCGAACCTGCGTCCGACCTGCTCATAGCGGCGCCTCATACCACTACGCCACTCGTCCCCCCTCCTCCTAGTCCGCAATACTTTTGTGTTTTTGATAAAACATAAGTATAAAATTGTCCAGTATATGTAGCGTCGATTCGTTGACCGCACGAACTGGACACAACTGCGGGGCACGCGCCGCGCGGTAAAACGCATGCCCCAACACAAATTCGCTAATGTTCAAACCGTGCTTTCGCAACATTTCATCCGCGCCGCGCGTGACTAAAATGGCTCATCATCAACGTGTTAAATCGCGCCGCGCATGGTCCGCAACGTTTGAGCATTCCGTGCGGTAAACGAATTGAGGATGGTAGATATGACGGTCAATGTAGTGTCCCCGTACGCTGATGACAACAAATGTGCGAGGAATCCTATGCTTTTGCAAACAACTTGCTTGCGACTTGCGCGTAAAAAGTGGCCTTAGCGCGCACATGGCCATTGTTTACGCGCAGATATTGTCGATTACGCAAAAAAACTACATTTTTGTAAATCTGCTGGACTTTGTGTAGGACATCGTGCTGATCTAAGGAATTAATGGTACACGTATGTTCATAAGGGCACAAGGAGGTTTTCCGGAATCAAACTTTGACTTACGCTTCAAAAATCTCCAAAACACTTCATAAATTATAGGAAATGCCAAGAGACCCTCTTCCGCCTGCTATCTTTGTTGGAGTAAGATGTCGTAAGGTTTGCGTAGCCGATAATGAACCCATATGAATAGTCAATGAGAAGGATATCAAGCCAAAAGGTCCTGAGGAGTACATGCTGATAGTGCAAAAGTGATGATGAAAAATAGCATGCGGAGGGAGCGCACGAAAGTTCTTGCGTAATTCAATCGGATTTGTATTGGGAAGACAAAAGAGGTTTGCCCTTTACGAGAGTAATTTGGGCGCTTTCTAATTATACTTGGAGACTAGACTTGGAGAACAAAGCCAGATTTGGACAGTATGAGATTTGTGGACTTGAGTTTGATCTAGAACTACTAGAAAGTCGCTGGCTAGGATTTTCTCCCCATAACCACAGCTCGAGGACAAAAGTTTGACACGTTTGTAGGGTTTTTAAGTACCAGGAAAAGAAATAAAGCAGCGTAAGGGGATTTTCTTGTAAAGTAACGTTTTTCACATTTTATTGGCATTTTTAAAAATGGAAGCTTGGCTGTTGTACAAAAAAAAAACTTGGCTGTTGTATAAACTCATTGCGTAAGAAATCTATTAATTTTGGCTATTTAAAGTGGCAAAATTTGAAACGTCATTTTTGAAAACTCTGTTTTCCAAGTCTACCCATCTAATAAGGTTTATTCAGTTTTTATTGAGCATCGTAAAGCGCGAATATTTTTCTAATTTCATTCAAGAAAATATGATATATGGCTTACAATTGAAAATGATTTTCAATTTGAATTATGGATTGTAATTCAATCCAGAATTTTCTGAAAGAACTTCAAAAATCCAGCTGGAATTGTTACCATTTAAAGCTTGATTTATGGACATGATGGCACGAAAACCGCGGGTTCAAACATGATATGGAATTCAGATGCAAGCCAACCATCAAAACAACTAGAAAAGCTGCTTATATTCTTAGATAGAAGGGGATCGGGCCATCTTCATTGCTCGAGGTAGGTCACAAGGGGTTCTAGAGACAAGAGAGCATCATCAAGGCTAAACAGAAGCAAATAGATGAGACCAAATTGCAGATCTTTGAGGCTTTACCTTGTTTTCACGTCAGTAGCGCTAAATAAGCAAAACGGAGATCGTATAAGGGAGAATATTGACCTTCGGCTAATTTATCGCTTCTGAATGATATCTGAAAAGGAAGGATGCCCTCTAGGCTATCAAAATTTGAACGTCTGAAAATAGGTAAACAGTAAATGCGAAATGCGAGGCGAAAATATTACAATGACGTGGGGCCTTTCAAACGATAACAATAGTACAGGAGAATATTTGAAAATTATATCCCCATAGAATCTCCTAGGCCCATACCGAAAAAAAGGAGCTAAGCTCAGCACGCTACTATTAATAGTCCTTAAGATTTTCGACAAAATTTGGTTCTACCTGCGTCTAATGCCCTTTTATCTTGTTTCCTTCTGACTTTAATATTATTGTTCAGCTATCTTTCCTAGTTAAAATTCATTTTTTTTGCACCATGATGCATTTTAAGGAAGAGAATTTTTTGGATGAAGGTGGGTAGCGTTAATAGTTCGAAATTTTTTTGGGATGTACCCAGAGATTTATGCGTGTCCAAAACCACAAAAGAAAATTGTACAGAACTGGTTCTAATCTTTGAAATTTTCTAGAAATTATCCTAATTATTTACAAGTATAAACAAGTCACTTGCACATTTTTATATCTCACGTAGGTAGCTCTCAATAATTTCGCGACCCATTCTCGGGAAGGGGGGGGGGCTTCCTTTCGCCGCCATTCCCTCGGTCCGCCTCTGGTTTTATATTAGGTCGTTCCGAAAGTAATGTCGCTTGTTTCAAACGTACGCCACATCTCGTGGAACAAAGATGTGTATGAGATTCTGCAAGCATTTGATGCAGCATTTCATTCTCTTGGTTATATAACCAGTGCGCAAAATTTACTAATCTCTAAAAAAATTATGAAAATCTGCCCATGCTTTTTGAGAAGGCCAAGTTTCACAGTTTTTCCGAATTTTTATAATAACCCTCGGAAGGAGTCCAAGTAATGGATGGATAGAGCAAACCCTACCGGAAACAGCACAACTTTTTTCTACTTTCCAGAGCTCGTTATAATTTTTGTATAGCTTTTTTGATGGAACAACCGAATTTTGGCAGGCTCATCTCAGACACAAATGCATCAAACACCAGCAAATCTTCGGATTTTGAGACTTACAAAAATGGATTATGGTTTGACACTAATTTTACAAACCAAAATTCCGCTTCAAATTAGCAACCTTCGAGAATTCCGGGTACAGCTTGGTGCGCCCTGGAAAACCTGAATTATGATGATTTTTTCCCGGAAAACTTGATGAATCGGAAACGAAAAACAACTGGTGGGAGGAGGAAAAGAAGCTGCGTCGAATGACACCCGAATTGTTTGCCGATTATTGTTCTGTGAGGTTTGAGTTGAAATATGGAATTTGATGGCATCAAAAAATTGATTTCAGAAACTCTAAGTAGCAAGCTAAAGAAAAGAAAAAAATTACTCAGTGTCTTATAGAGTTTCCTCTAACTACCTGTCACTTGTACTTCTTCGCAAAATAGGTGCAAAAATGGTACTTTTCCGTTATCCGGACCCATTTTTTCAAAGAAGGAAATTTCTTTTGACCTTGTACTATATTTGTTCCCAAATTCACAGGAGGGAGTGTCAACCTTCTGCCACGTGTCAAAAGAATTTGATATGTCATCTACACGTTTAACAGGTTTTACAAAGAGTTTTTGTTACCGTACAAGCGATGCAAGTTCAATGTGTTTTTTAATTAATTTTGACCTCATTTCGATTAAATGGTTTCAAACTGAACATTGTCATAATAATAACGATATACTATTATCGATGAACAGATTAGGCTTGCTCAGAATAGCGAAATGCGCTAGAAGTCTGTCATTTGAGAGGCGAAACAAGCAGCAGCAAGGTACTTTAAGATATCATTTATAGCCTTTTCTGGCTAAAATTGCATGGCGAAAAGGGTCTAAAGAAAAGACAATTTTGAATACTGCTGAAAGCAAGCAAGATGCTCTAGAAGAAGTTCATGGTTGTTTCGCTCTTATGTAAAACAGAACAGCTCTAAGGTGATCACAAAATCTCTTTTACCTAACCGGAAATGATTTCGAAAAAAAACCTGTTAAAATGGACCAAGACGTGTCGATTTTTTTTGTGACATGTGGCAAGGCGTCCTCGTAGAAATCTATGAAAAATTATTCTCAGACTAAAGAAAGTATCGTATAAGAGCCTCTTGAAAAAATGGGTCCGGATAACGGAAAAGTACCGCAAAAATTTAGAAAAATAGCCGAACTTGACCATGGCAAAAAGCATGAGTCGCAGATTTTGGTAATTTTTCGAGAGCTCATTGAATATTATGCAATGAAATTACAACCATTAGAGAGATGAAATGCTGCATCGAATGCACCTAAGATCGCTTTGTGGCGTTTATTTGAAATAAGCGACATTACTTTCGACAACTTAATATTTTTGGGAGCTCCCTTTTTCTACATTTTTGAACTTTTTCGTTTCAACCGTTGCAATTAAATTATCTTTGATGTGAAGTTTCAATATTCCAATGAATTGCAGCTGCTGTGTCGCTGTTTGAGACTGGCTGGTTTTGATTATCTAAGCTATCTAAAAGAGGAAAAAGCAATTTCATGCCAAATAAGGACGAGTAAAATACAGAATGCAATAGTGTGGCACATGTCGAAGAGTATATAATTTACAGACGTAGTTGCAGATGTCTCCTCGAAAACTACCAAGAGCCCTCTTCAACAGCTGCTCAACGAGTATTGCTTATCTAAGAACTAAAATTTAGCAAAGACAGTCTCCTCCATAAAAACTGGATAAGTTGTTTTTCAGAATTTGCAGTATTCACAAGCTAACACGTTCTGGAAATTTTTTCGTCAAGTTCTACTTTGTTTTTTTTCTTTTCAAGAAATAAGGTAGAAATGATAGCTTTGCTTATTCAATTTCTTGTTTGATACAGCACATGAATTTCCGGCTTCCATAAGATGGAAGCCTAAAATAGAGCTCAAAATAAATGTGCTTCTTTTTGTCGAATCATCTGTCACTTAGACCCACCAGATGGTTCTTTAAAACCAGCAAGGATACATAAACGGACGGCGGTTGAAAGAGATGCTTCGTTTATAGCAAAATGAAGGCGCATCCTTCGAGTATGCTTAACTAAGGAAAATAAGACTTTCAAAGGATGCTTCAGTTTCTGCTGTGCTTGGGATAATTGGCGAGAAAATGAATCAGGCAGTAAAATAAGTTTCGATTTTTTATTTCAAAGAGGTAATTCAATGCATTTATGGCGAAATTAGTGCAAAAAACAACTTAAAAGACCGTTTTTAAATTAGATAGAAGAAAGCCAATTAGTGAGGTGGTGAAAAGACGAAAAGTTCAGCAACTCAAGCGGGTGAAAAAGCATAGGAATTATCTCATTCTGTCGTATTACCGACTTTGATGGAAATGTTCGGCTTCTAAGAAGTCGTGGAGAACTAAAGCGAAGAAAAAGCCCTAACGAGAGTGAATTGTGCAGGAAAGGAGCTCTTTTATTGTCACATTAAAAAAACTCTCATAACATCTACCAAAGGGGCATTATCAATGAGAAATACTAAGTAATGGGAGCTTAGAGTGCTGAGGTCACTATTGCGAAGTAATCCACAATCTGCTGCGTATGAAGGTCGTATTCCTTACGCAGGAGCTGAACATGGCTTTCCAGCTAACTGCGTAACCCATTGCATTCTAGAAATATACTTAGTCTTAGAGTAACCATTATCTGGAAGAGGAATCATAAATATGGTTGTGAGCGTACTATCTTCATTTCCGCTCTCAAATCTTGGAAAAAAAACAGCAGCAGAAAGTTTCAGCGCTATGTACTGATAGTGAGAATACGACAGTTGTTTTGTATTATTAGAGCTATGGAAGACCCGGAAGATAGTGACATCACTTGGCCATGGGCTAATGTTTTTTCCTGGGACCCATAGAGTCACGAAAGAAGTGCGCTGTCGCAGCGTCGCAGCTCCACAAAACTTCGAAGGGAGCGCTGGGTCGTTCGCGACAGGACCTTTCCATTGGCACGCTGCCAAATGGAGGGCTGTACGTTTTTGCCTTCAATATTTCTATAAGGGTGATCCAAAAGTAATGGGGCAGCTAGAGAATAAATGCAGTTTTTTTCAAATAGAAAAGCTAATTGGAAGTTCAAGTTTTAGCGATGTTAGTACATAACAAAACCTTCTGATCGAGGTCTATAGTTGGGCACTGTCACATGGCGTTATTTTTATAAGCGCTTAAAACTGAAGCTCATCACTTCAAGTAATTTTGAACTTTGGCAGCAGCGTCGCAGTTGAACAAGTGAGCCTACCAAAGATATCTGCAAGCAATGGGTGAGGGGACTGTCACCAAATCCACGATAGCTTGGTGGTCCCAGGGCTTTAGAACAGAAGATATAGCATTGGGTATCAGGAGACATATTACTTATTATTTCATCAAGGTAATCAAATAAGCTCAACCTTAAGAGTTGTTTTCTGATAGTGCTTTTTACGAACTATACATATGCAAATTACTTTAATTACTTACTTTCCTCATTTTTAAAAAATTGTGGGCCAAAACATGAATTTTAGTCTGAAAATCTGCGCCAAACATCGCACTTTCTCGACTAAAGTGCCTTTATTGTATGAAATAATGGGCAATTTTTAAATATTCAAGTGATCATTGGAAAGAGCTTGGAAAGCTCTTTCGAATGTTATGACATATGTCGAGAGACTTTCAGGTGCAGCAGCACAAATTTGGATGGCGTTCAAAAAAGTCTGTCTGACTTCTTTGAAGCGGCGCTCGAAGGAATGTCGGTGATGTGCTGCAAGGTGCTGTCAAGATAACCTGCGAAGGTCACTCTATACAAAAGCGTTCAAAATGCTGGTTGTTCATAGCTAATCAGAAAGAGATCTTGAAGAATGTTTGGAAAATCAAGGTGCCCCATTACTTTTGGATCATCCGAATACTTAAAACAAGTGCAGGAGTGAAGAGAAGCATATCTTGCGCGTACACTTGGAGTCTCGCGGTCGGAGCTTTGGAAAACCTTGAATATGTTTGGCTACTGAATATGTTTGGTTACAATGATGTTATTTGAGCCATCAGTGCCGCGGGTATAGGGCTCGCCTCGTGCAGGTATTTAGTAGCATTTAGATTGATGCCTGTTCTTATAGGATTTACATATGTGGCCAAGAGCATGATCTCATTTGCCCTATTCGCGCTCAGGGCAGTCGTGCAGGTAGGGGTAGCACGACATGATCGCGCAGGGAAGGATCTAGTTTGCGAAAAGTCTCCTTCCCCCCCCCCCAAATGGGTCGAGAAATATTCAAAAGTAGAAACATGGGTTATAGGTGTGTGACTTGGTTATACTTCTAAATGATTTCTGAAAAATCTTAAACAAACTAGCCTTGGTGAAAAAATGCTTTTAGGCGTGGCCAACGCCATGCACCTTTCGGAAAAATATTTTTTCGCGCTCCTTCCTCAAGCGAAATCGTGCGACAGGCACTGAGTCTACAAATCCGCAACATTTACGATATCGTAACTGCTCAAAATTTGAAAAACGAAAACTCAAATTCTGACATTAAGCGCACAAAAACTAACAGAAGGTAAAAAATTACACGTTCCTTCGAGCTAAGCAATTGTAGACATAAATAGTTATATGCTTGAACATCACAGACTAGCAACTTTTTAGGGAGACAGACGGAAAGCAGATGTACTTTATCAAGTGACATCAGTTTCAAGCGCTCTAACAAATTGCACACAAAACCATTTTTCAAGTTTTCTCATTCATCTCAACGGGAAAACGAAGACAAAAAACTATCTTTTGAAGAGCTCATATTGCTCAAGGGAAGATTCGTACTGCAATGCATGGAAACCAAACAAATCACCCCTTCTTGCGCCTCATTACATGATTATGGGCTGCATGTATAATCAAATTTCCTAAGATAATGCATATGCCCAATAATTTGTTCGCTTAAGCATCCTAAAAACAATCGATCCCCAAAAACTTGAAGGGAATGATGTTGAAACCTTGCTACGTCTTTGACCTTTAGCTTCTTTTATGCATGGAAAGAGGAAAGTGCAAATTATGAAATTGATTATTTCATAATTCCATGAAGCCAGTAATAAACTTTGGTGGGCCTTGCGTTTGCACATTATTACGAATTCAAAAAGTGAATCAATAACAGTTTGATTTTGAGATGATTTTGTCCAGAGAAAGCGTTCCTTATTTTTGCCTCCATGAAATTCCTTTGATGTTCAATATCTTTGTGGGCCACATTAGCTTTATCCCGCTCTATCATCAGGCTGAGTGACACGAAATTGATAATCAAACGCATTTTTGGGTGGCAGATTTTGATTACCCTAATTTCACGCGTACAAGGCGCGGGGGATTTTTTTCCAAAATCGACCAGCCCAAATACGCCAAAGAACTTCGCAACCAAAGGAGCCTATGCCTTGCTGTATACTGCTTGAGAGACTCGTACAGCATAAGGATCGCTTTCCGAAATAATTTAGAGCGGTTGAGGGGCTTAGTCAAAATCGAAAAAGGTGCGCCTTGTACGCGTGAAAGGTAGATTAGAAAGGGAGCAACTCAGTCAAATAATAGGTTGGCACATAAGTTTTGCTACTTATTTCGTAACTTTTCTGTTTTTGATTGTGACGCATTCATTTTTGGGCATAATGTAGACTGGATAGAGGCTACAAACCTGCGCAAACAGATTACTTTTTGGTAGCGAAATGGAAGAAATTCACTTATTTTTCGGAAGCTGGTCTAATCCGAAATTTCAAGGGTCGGAAAACCAAAATTAAAGCCGTACTCAGTCTGAATCAAACAAATCAAGTTGAAACTGTGTAGATGATTAGAGTTTCCTCTATCAACAATTTGGGTACAGTTTCGGCTTGATGTGTTTGATGCAGACTGAGAGCGGTTTTATTTTTGGTTTTTCGACCCTTGAAATTTCTGATGTGATCAGCTTCCGAAGAATGAGCAAACGTTCTTCATTTCGAAATCAAAAACTAAACTGTTTGCGCAGGTTTTTAGCCTACTATCTGATCTACATTCCTTAAAATGAATACGTCACAATCAAAAAGAAAAAAGTTACAAAATAAGTTGCAAAACTTATGTCCCAACATATTAATAAAACCATCTGACTCAAGACTTTGTCTAATGGTAGCAAACGCAACAAAAAATTCAAAAACACTTCGAATTTTGCCAAAACGGACGAAGATTTTCATTGCACGGCACACTAATACAATCCCTCTGATCCACTACATTATTGAAGAGACTGAGCTTTCGCATATATTAAATTCAGCAAAGATTGTTGAATATAGTTTAAACAGTTTTTCAAAAACAGCAAAGATTACTAGCCTTCTTCCACTGCGATTATTTAATCTTTAAGCACCTTCCACATGAAAAGATTTCTCTATCTATGAGGCACGTAGAAAGATATCTGTTATAAGATATCTGTTATTTGTGAAAAAATTTTGAAACTTATTTAGAAGACATTTTTTTGATTCTCGGGAGCATCCAAGAGGGCCGAAATACGCTGATTTTTGGTCTACTGTCTCTCAAGCATATTCTTGGAAAATTGAAAATTGCTTTGCAAATTGACTTACAAATTTCCAGACTTAATGGTGGATACGGTTCAAATTTTCTAAGTTATGCTGTGTACAGAGTGCACTTCAGCTAACTAAAGTAAAATTTTCTTGAAAGATAAAGCATCCGAGTTCTGATTTGACTACTGGATTATGATGACAATGGTGGAATAAACGGACGCGTGCTTGATCCGTCGTCAAGCCCATCTTGTGGATCCCTTCTGGAACCCAAGGAAATGCGAGCCGGTAATTCTAGAGCAACCTTAGAAGTAATGACTATTTCTGACTAACTTCAATGGAGAACATGCAAATTGTAAGCAAATACCAAGCGAAAAAATTTTGAAAAGTTTTCCTACTAGCTAACCTATTGCTTTCAGCACGGAAGAATGGAATAGCATCAATAGCTAACACACAAACCTTCAATTTGCTCAATATTTTATGTTTATGAGGGCAAGTGGCGAGAAGGGCCGTTTCGTGCTCACAATATTTGAATTGACGTCAAAGAATTATTCATGCGTTGTTAAAGTAGTTGCAGGATTGACGCAAAAGATGTATTTATACATACAGGCTGCGCACGTTGTTGCAAGAAACCAAAAAAAGTGGACTATCTTGCAATCGCATAAGGATAGCGAGAAAAGTAGGTGTCACTTCAGAAGGAAGTAGAGTGTAAGAACAAAGAAAAAGAAGCAGTTTTGGTTTGTGATTTTGTCATATGGGTGAATTCTCAATTAAATGGTAGGGGAGAATGATGAGTCACGCTTCTCCACAAATTTTCCACAATTTTCCACAATTTGAGATACAGGATATATGTCTCATTATACAATAAGCCAGCCCATTTTTTATTAGGTTGGCTAAAAAGTAAGTTTGTTTTGGCATACAAATTGTCATAAAAGATTTTCTTGTCGTTTTCAATCTATGATTTTTTGAAGGAAAATAGTTGAAGCGTCCTCTATCCCACAAATAATCAGGATTTTCTATCGTCAGTAAAGACAGTTGTGCCTCAACATGGCGAGATTTCCAAAAGCTCAATTCTTTGACTTCTTGAGCTTCTTTTTCATGCTGTAATAGATGTAAAGAACAGCAGTTTGGTGTTTGGATACAGAGGAGTTATCCCTATTTAGTGAACAACAAAAAGAACTGTGATCTGCCATTTTGAAAATGTTTCACTAAGAAAACCAAATTTCCTCATATTTGCGCATTATGGGAAAATTGCGATTTTTCATTTCTTTGCGGTTTTTCCTGCGAAGATAAGTTTTATTCAAACAGAGTATATGCTCCAATACCCAGTGAAGTGCTCTTTTCAGAGATACCAAACATTGGACAAAAATTTGTCTAAGCATTTGTAAGAGCTGAAAAAGCGACCGAACTTATTTATTAGCCAACCTAATAGTTCTGTAAATTACCTTTTTAGTCGGATATAGTTGGATACTGTCTGAAATAAAGTGGAGAAACGAATTGAAGATTAGAAATTTTGGTCTAGGCTATTAAATCTTTTCAGCTATTTTTTCACATAACCAAATCGTATTCTTTGTTGCAGTGCTGGCCCACATACAACAAGTGATACAAATTTGCCAACTATTAGTGGAATTTGAGATGAACAGCTGAGGTAAGACTACAGTCATACCTCAAATTCTTGTGAACGTTAGCACTCGCCTAATTCCAAATCAGTAGTTCAAAAAGACGATTCTGGGTGAGCCATTTGTTGTGATTTTAGCCCTGCTACTGTCACCGAAGTGTGTGTTGTTAGGGAGGTTAAAGGCAGCGGCTCAGCAGATTCTCGACTTGAAGTTCCTTTGCTTACCTGGGGTAATTCGAGGCGCTGATTCCGAAGATCCACCTTGAAGCGAGCGAAAATGGCAAAAACTACCATTTTCAAAGGCCTTCCATTTTGAATTTGGACGTGTGGAGCACGTCGCGCCATGGTTAGAGAGGCAGAATCTTTGCGGTTATAACATTGCATGCCTTTTCTGACGGGTCAGAGACAATCGCAAGCTCGTCGCGCGTATTAGAACGGCTTGCGCGTAACGGGGTTTTCTAGGCAAGAGCAGCATGCTGTGCGCTCGGACCTGCTCTGTTCTCATGTCTGGGGTGGGGTGTAAGCAACCTTCCATGCCAAAATTTTGGGATGTTCGGTTTTGGCGAGGTGCTGCTTTTGAGGGATGTGTGTGAGTTCTTCTTATCCAGTAGAATCAGTTCCTTAGGAGTTTTTAGACATTTACTACACTTTGAAAAAAAAACAAATCAAAGTTGCTAATTTTGTTATATCCCTATAGCTCTCGCTAACATTAGCAAAGTTCGTTAAAGTTGCTACAGTGGCTGAAGTTTTGTCACTACACTTCTGAAGCTATATAGATATATATCCCTCCTTGCCCTTTGCAAGGATTAGGGCTTGCATTTGAATGCTCCTCGATGTTTTTGTTCGATGAATACGGGTTTGTGGGGATGAAACTACCTTAAGATAGAATTTACGAATTTACCCCAAGGTACTCTTCAACTTATATACTGGTCTCATACGCTGCTGCATGATGAAGCCGCAATATCTTCATGCGCGAACGCGGCCTTATTAGCTGCATAGCGCTTGGGGCGCGGCATTTACAGCGGTGGTTATACGCGAGCGCCGCGTTCGCGCCCGCTCAATACTTATTTTCAAGTTTATAAGCCTCACTTTTTCAAATTTTCAAACAAACTGCTGAGCCGCTTCATTGTGTTTCGAGGAGCGATCCTTATGCCTCACGACTTCTTCAGGCAATGCGTAGCACGGTATACGGTCCTTTGGTTGCCAGGTCCTTCGATGTGTTCGGGCCAGTCGATGTAAGCAGGACCACCCACCGCTTATACACTTGGAAATAGGGTAATACCTTCTCCGCCTTCATGCAGTATCTTTCATATAAAGCTGATAGTGCGTTTCTGTGTGCCTGTATGTAGGTATGTGCGGAATAGAAACTTTTATTTTTCAAACTTTTATTTTTTTTTTATTTTTTTCAACTTTTATTTTTCATTTTTCGGTTTTTTGGAAGAAAATTTGCACGCATACAAATCGGGGTGGGGCGGCTGTTGTAGCTACCTTTCGGTATCGATCGATATCGATTTTATCGATTTTTGCAAAGAAGATGCAGAAATGGAATTGGAAGGCACCCCTATCACGGAGACGTCTTCTTACGATTTTTGCAAAGTTTGAACTACGGGCTGGGAGTTGGCACAAGGGGATAAGTGAGCATGCTGATTACAAATGACTACCTACCATTACCCTTATCAACTTTATCAATTTTCTTGCCAAGTTCGAGATACGGGGCTGGGAGTTGGCACAGCGAAGTTAGCACGCTGATTGCGAAAACAAAACTGGGATAGGGAATTGGCATGTAGGAGTGGGCACAGGGAAGGATGGTATTGTACAGGAATAGGGACGGTGACCTTTGACATACGTTTGATAGTGCCGGCGGAGTCAGCACTATCAAACGGCTATGCCAACTAATTTCACACTAAACCCTTTTCAAGGTACAAACTCTTGAGAGTATATATCGTGGTACCTCGGTGGATAAAACCGCATGAAGGTCTATCTCAAAGGTGCAATGGTGAGTACGACCACAGAACCCAAGAACTAGGGATATATAGAAGTCTTCAGTAGGTCAATTGAGCTGTTGTATAACTTCCCTGCAAGCGTTACAGCATAGCAAAAAGAAGGGCGAAAATGCTGTATTAAGTAACAAAATTAATAAGGTTGGCCGCCGCTGCTACGGTTAATGCTCGACATTTGCCCTTGATGCACTTGCAGATGTAAGAACTCGATCAGTGATGCACAAATTCAAAAAACTCCATGTCATCTCGTGATACAAGAAAAGTCAAGAGAAGTTGCTACAGTTGTCGCAAAGCCAGCAGAGTCTTACTGCCTTAAGGTTGATTGAGAAGTTCCAAACACACGAGCAGTTTTATCGAGTGTGCTTATATTTACAGATACCATTTTAAGAACGGAAAAACGGGAAGTAGCTGTCGTCTGAGTTATTCTAGGATCTCAAACAATGCCTTCACGCTCTTCAAAACTATCAGTTCAAAAAGAGAAGTTCGAAATGATTGTTTGGGACTACAGAGTGGCCATGTATACGACTGTATAATGCAAAAACATGAAGCTTCAGTTTCGATAGATAATGTTGTTGCCTCTTCTTCTACATCATGTCGCAACATTCTCTCTTGAAATGTCTTTGTAAATGAAACAATCCACCAGGACATCCAGCATCCACTTGCTACTTAAGCGTTCATACCGCGCCGGTAGCCGCCGCTAGCAGCCCGAAGCAGCTCGTAGCAGCCCACACCAGCCGCGAGCAGCTCGTAGCCGCTGCGGGCCGCTTTTGTCACAGAAGCGCAAAATCACATTCCTACTACTTTAAGTGCGCCTGCCCACGCTTTCCATCTTTTACGCTTCTTTCTTCCTAATGCCGCTAACGTGCAGTTCCAAACTCCCACATTACAGAGCTATTCATAAGCACCGGTCAGGCAGTGGCGTACCCAGGATTTCGGCTCGGGGGGGGGGGGGGCGCGACAAAAAAATTTTTCTGATGAAGGTGCGTGGCGATAGCCACGCACCGAGAAAAATTTTTTGGCATGCTTCCGAAAATTTTCGCGGGCCCATAACCCTAAAATTTTAAAAAAAGGGGGAGTGGTTTTAGCCACGCCCCCGAAAAAATTTTTTATAAGGCTAAATTGAATTTTTAAAAAATTTTAAAAATTATTTTAATTATTTACAAGTGTAGACACGTCCTTTGCACAATTTTATAACCCATGTAAGTAACTTTCAAAAATTTCGCGACCCGTTCTCGGGGGGGGGGGCGCCCCCCCCCCCTCGGTACGCCACTGCGGTCAGGGTATATTGAAGCAGAACCCTAGTTAAAAAATAAACTAATAGCATACCCGCACAAACTGGACGCATCCAAAGTCAGAAGAAATTACACCGCGAAGAAAATTTGGCGAGATATGGTTTAACTGCGAGAGGGAAAGTGAGCATCAATAGGATGACAACCAATCTACGGCAACAAGATTTTAACAACAATGGACACAAGTATGATATATGAGATTGAATTGCGGCAACAGGAAGGAAAAAGCGTGAAAAATGGAGGGGTGTTTGCACTTAAAATAGTGAGAATTTGATAATTTTGCGCTTCTATGACAAAAGCGGCCAGCGGCGGCTACTGGCTGCTCGCGGCTGCTGTGGGCTGTTACGGGCTGCTAACGGCGGCTACGGGCTGCTAGCGGCGGCTGCCGGCGCGGCATGAAGACACCTTAATTCGCGCGTATGATTGAACAGTAAGAAACCGAATAGTGCATGACATTATACATATATGAAACGTAAAATGCGTGAATATGTTGAAACTACCTTCGCTAGACAAATTTTTCTGACTGACCAATTGCGCTGAATTTTGTTCCCGTTAGGTTACGCGGCTACCATCCGCGGCGATAAAAACACTTCTATCGCTTCAATGCTTTGTTCACATAAATCAAGCAAATTGAAAGTTATCAAATTATTTGTCTGAGTCACGGTGAACGATAATGGTACGCCCCATTCTGAGTTCTTGCAAACAAACTCCAGTGACAATAAGTGTACCTCGAATGATGTATGGTTCACGTTAAGGCCGTAAAATCTTCCGCAATTTATCACTGCGTTTTCTTGGAAGTGTCAAGTCCATTGGTGTCAAAGGCATCGGGTCTACTGTTGTAGCTGTGTTCTCGTAACTGAATAATGGCACCAAAACCAAAAGAAACTTTACGACAGCCATCTGTAAGACATAAAGAATTATGATCAGAAAAGACAACCTCACTTCTCAAAGATCACTTTTTGGAATTTCATAAAGTAATGGAAGTATAGCGAAATGAATAGAAGAGCAACCGAAGGCGGTACGATGAAAATGTTCTTCAACCTTGTGATAAGTTATATGCTAGTCCATCCATCCCACATGCTTACGAGTACATTCGTGGGAGTCAAACCTGACGAAATAAGCACGTTTTTAAAAAAATCCCAACATAAATACCCAGGTAGCATACATAAGTGTTATATTTTTGCAAGATAATCTGTACCCTATATTTCATTTATACTACAAAGCTCACAATGAGACTTTATCTATGTACCGTCTTTTAGAAATTGGATCAACTCCAGCTTTGAATTAACATCTAGTGTATAAATCAGGGGGATTGAAGCAGGTAAAGCGAGCATCACACAAGCAATCAAGCAATGATTTCGCTTGCAGAACAAGAAGCAAGGAGTAGCCGAGTATACGCCAGCTAGTAAGTTATTTTTCAGAAATGGAGATGAAAGTATTCGTGATCAACAAAAAAATAACTGCTCCTAACGATTCTGTGCTCGGCAGCTGCAAAAGACATTTCCTAATTAGTAGCCGCCGAAAGTAAGCAACAGATAAGATTGGGAACAGATATGACAGATATGATCTAGAATAGCTCCGGTTTCCTAATAATTTTGTCAAACCTAAGCAGTTCTTGGAACGAAAAATAATATTGCCCTATTGTGAAAACAGTAATGGACAAATCGATGCTAGCGCACTCTGTTTACGGCGAGATTACTCTTCGACTAAAAGCTAGCGAATCATCCTCTCGCGACTTTAGTTTATTCCGATACCGAGTTCGTACGTTTATCAATTCCGACTTTACTTGAACTGATTCTATTTGCACTATTTATATTTGAATCTTTCGTGTGAGACCTACTGATCAAGAGCATCAAAGAAGATGTATACCAACGATATTTTCGTCCCCGCAGCTGAATGAATCGAATTTAGTTCCAAAAATGTATTGCAAACTCTATCCTTACAATTATTATTTGCTCGGTACTGCAACTTACATCTAACTAAGACGCATTTGAAAGATAAAGCAGCAACTGTGGAAGGCATCTCCAAATGTCATTGGACTATACGTGGCTTAGACACCAAGTACGGCAGTATTATAGAGCTTTGAAGATCACTACGATTAGAGAGTTAGCTATTCATGGCAGTAAGGATGACTCGAAGACGTTCAGCAAAAATCACTAAAGATACCGCAGAAATTAGCAATCTAGTGTAGCTTGGAAAATCTTATACAAAACGAATAACTGAGAAAGATGTCTAAACTTTAAATTTACCAACTTCTCTCGATGTAGATGCTACAGAAGCGTTGGAAGTCATGAGACTGAAATTGGGAGCCTATGGAAGTGATGCGAGACAAGAGGGTAAGCGATGGAATGAAGACAATGTAGTTAATAATGAAGAAAATGAAACCAACAAAGAAATTTTTTTAGAACGTTTCGTAGATGGCTATACGACTTTTTTTAGCCATGTTTACGCTTATAGTGATCACTCTATTCGTGAAAAAAAAAGACCCAGCTTCTTCTAAAATAAAGCTTTGCTACAATGATATTAGGTAATCCGAAAATTTGATGCAGGTTTCGCAGCGTTTCAGTTCAAGTTGTTATTGTTCCATAAAAGAATTGAATGCAATGGCTCGCCAAAACAGACGCTTGTCAGATTTTGGTAGTGTTAGGTGGAAGACGGTCAAGAGGCGCGATTTTTATAGCTATTACCAACCCAAAACTTCAGTTTAGTGCTATGCATGTGTTCGAAAAGTATCGGATAAATTGCATTGGCTTACTATCCGCCTGTGGTTACAACTTGCCGAGTTAGGTGGCTTTCACTAAAAAACGGGCCGAAAAATCTCCAGTAGCTCCGACATGTCAAACAGTGTCAAGCGGAAAACAGAAAAATTCAAAACCTCTTCTTTGACAGTAACTCCTTTGAGGAAAGAGTGTCTCGCGAGGAACTCCTAATCCTAGTAGTTATAGGCTAGTGCCACAGGGTAGCTGAACAGGGACTTGCCAAAAATCTCCGAAACAAAAGATCACGTGATCGAAGTTGTCCAATCTTTCAAGCTTTTTTCGAGGGACTTTGACTCCCAAAAATTTTGAATTTTATTTATTCAACAACAAATATAGGCTGGCTGATCTCAAGATACATTGACAGCTTTGATCATGCTCTCCATGTATGTACAGAAAGAAACTTCCACAGTTGGTTTATTCAGGAAAGGTTTTACAGCCCGTTCGATTGTCACACAGTTGCACATATTTAGACCTCATATCTTTGCTCCATGATTGTTAAAAGTAAGCCTTACTGTATATTTTGTTGTTTTTTTCTCGTTGAAACTGGTAGAGTACTAACAAGGAAAGGATACTTGGTGGCCGTAGCCTTCTGAAATGAAACGTATACCATTAAATGCATCTTGAGACGCTGATTCCAAACCTATTTTCGATGTCTGCTGTGCATTCTTCCGAAAGAAGTTATGAACGTTTCTTGCCACCAAAATTTGCACTGCTTTGATGACAGAAATCATCAATATCGTTAGAATGTTTATTACGCACTACAAAAAAGCGCCCAAATAAAATAAGGCTTTACATTGGGCTCAGAAAAACTGTCTCCGATATATCAGAGCCTATAAAGTCTGGATACTGATGATTCTGACTACCTAGATCTCGTGAAAATAATGTGGAAAAAGTCCATAACTTCTTTCAGAGAGTCGCACAACAGATAATGAACACAAATTTGAAATTAGCATTTTAAGGCGCATCTACTGGTGTACATCCCATTGCAAAGCGCCACGGTCACCAAGTATCCTTTCCTTGTAAGCGTGCGAATCAAAGAACATTTGGCAAGCAAAAGACGGAAAAGCTTAATAACACCGCTGGGTACGCATAGGAATGACACACATGACGGAATGGACTTCAAAATCAAATGCATGATTAACATCTTACGTTAGCTACGTTATCACAGACACTTCCATGTCGAATGAGGTTCAGGTCAAAATAGCGGATAAGAAAAAACAAAAACAACTTGTTCGAAATCGACTCCATGATCGACTTTGTTTAACCGAACAATGCACAGTATGTCCATATGGCAGAGTGGGGGACTGCGCAAAAGTAGGGGTCGTATGCCAAATTAAATGTCTTGATTGCGGTGCAATGTATATCGCTGAAACTGGAAGAGTACTAAGCGTGCGAACCAAAGAACATTTGCCAAGCAAAAGACGGAAAAGCTTAATAACACCGCTGAGTAGGCATAGGAATGACATGCATGATGGAATGGACTTCAAAATCGAATGCATGACTTTGACACAAGAAAACGAGATCTCGGCTAGAAAGGGTTAGGGGCTTTCTGAATCTAGGCAAAGAGTCCAGAAATGAATAACATGAACGAGTTCTTGTCCATCACTGCTGACTTCCTGCCGCTCGTAGCACTATGTGAGCTATAAATGGTAGGTAGACTTTACCCGCCTTTCGTAGATAACTCTCTATCTGCCCTTTGGATAACTCAATTGCCCGCTTCTGTTACATATTTCCGGTCGACTATCATATTCTTCCCAAGCGGCCACTTCACTTAGCGGTGGTGTGAACGGTTGGTTCATTTCGGTTTTTGTTTACGGATTGAACTAGGAAAAAGGTCGAAACTAGCTAAGAGAGAGGAGACATTTGATGGTCTGGTGTCGTGGATGATGCTTTGTGCCGTTTTTAAGCCTCTGAGGACGGCGAACGCGCCGAAACGTTGGGTATTTCGAATAAAGACACCACCATAACAAACCTGTTCGGCACAAGCAAAATTAGAGATTATGTGCGACGCCCAGTTTCAAGAAATTGGAACTAAGTTGTCAAAAGACTTTTTGTTTGATTTTCTATGGATGTTCAAGAAAATTAATAAAACAAAGGTAACAAACGAAGCAAAACTGTTAGAGTGAGAGTACAAACAGCGTTTTCAAGTAGCGTGCGAAGTACTTTTCAAGAGAGGCATAAGCACGATAACGGTTGATTTGAAGATGTGCTTGCAAAACTACATATAGGGTTGTCATAATTTTATACCGTTTTTGCCCTAAACAGCATTTCTCGAGAACTGGGGCATCTGCAAAGGGTACAAATAAATGAACGCATTCCTGTATGTATGAGCTACATGATCACATGCGTGGGAGGAGCTCAGTACGTCTAAGGACGGAGTTTGCCATTTTACTCCATTCATTTCTTTCCTTGTTTCTAGCCATGAAAAAAAATACGGAAAGTGACTACTGAATGTTCATGTGTCGAGCATATGATTAAAATGGAGAATTGTTAAGATTTTTTGGGGCCAAGATATGATTTTTGACGGCAAAGTTCGTTTTCGACTGCTATCAGCTTCCAGCTCAAACCTCACGTAAAATACGATTTGGAGAGACCTTTGATAGCCATCTTGTGGATCTTGCTTTATCCTGTCGAGTGATTTGAGGCGCATACAACTGAAGGAAAGATACAAAAAACGACGCATGTAGTCAAAACGACAAGAAATTATATGACCCTCTAATATAAGGTCGGTGCAAAAGTTTTGTCAGTTTTTCCATCCATCGGCAAACACGCTAGAATGAAGATAAATTAATGCTTTAAAATGTATCCGATGAAAAATTTCTTCCTTTCCAGCACTAAACTATCATTGTGATACGTTGCGAGAATGACGAGATATTTGCTGGAAATTAGAGCCACTCGTTTTCACCATGTCCAATTTTCGTTAATTTTTGAAGTTTTTATATGAGACTTCCGGAGGAGCCTTAATACCCACCAGATAGTGCAAGCCTTTTGCCAACAGATAGAATTTTTTGTAGCCCTGCGGCTTGCCTTTCAGAATTTTTACGATTAATTTTAGAGTGACCAAATTTTACATTCAGCCTATTTCAAGCTCTTTGAACATAAAATGTTAAACACTCCAGTCACTATTCGATGCAACTTTTTCTCTTCATTCTAACACCTGCCTTTTTTTGCCGAGAAAGGCGAAATTTGTGGGGGAAAATCGCAGTATTCCTCAATTTCAGGAGTGCGCACTAACGTAAACTATGTTTCAAAATCTTCATAATTTGAAGCGAAAGTCGCTCACTTACTTTGTAATGGTAGCGGTAGTAATAATCGACTGTTGAAACCTCAGTATTCTGTAGGTTTTGCAGTGCTTGGTGCAATAACAGGTTATGCGACTTTTCATGAACACAAGACTTTTAGAAAATTATTTAGCAAAAATCTGAAAAAGCAGCTGAAAAAAGAAAAAATTGCATAAGTTGGCAAAAGATTTGCCCTATCTGGTGATTATGAAAGCTTCTCCGAAAGTCTCATACAAATATTTTGAAAATTAGCGAAAGTTGGACATGGTAAAAACGAGTGGTAGTAACCAGCAACTATCTCATCACTCTCGCAACAAAACACAATGGGAATTTAGCCACTGGAAAGAGGAAAAAATTCTGCATCGGATACATTTTGAAATATTTATCTTCATTCTAGCGTGTTTGTCGATGGATTGAAACCTAATATATCCGAACAAACAAATGCAAGAAAAAAAAATGTAAGCTTCCAGCAAATGTAAGCTTACATTTGCTGGAAAAGTGCGAGCTTTAAGTCTGAGAGAAGGGCTTCATCAGATTTTTAGATTTTTTTAGTGAGTGATTTGGTCCATATTCTAATAAACAGAAACACATTTCGTTAGCATAACCAGTAACTAGGTATAAAGTTTATAAACGTTGTATTTATGAAAAAAACGGGGTGCCCCAAAAAATGTGCTTACTGTTTGATTGTTGATAACTCTCTTGTCATGAAGTCTTTTAGGGAGCCTTAGGCCATTTTGTAGAGCCAGCTTCACCTTAGATTTACAGCATAGATCGAATTACCTCTGTCTCTTCAACTGTAGGAGTACAGTAAGAGCCTTGAGGAGAGTTTTGCGTCACTAAAAGTTATATTTCATCTCTACGAAAGGACAGTAGGAGCTACAAACTCTTACACTGGGTTCACCAAGGTCGCTGATCTCAGATGTAAAAATCGCACTTTACCGTAACGATTTTCTCGTCATTGATGCCAGAACACCAGTTACAACTAATTTTTGATATTCGCCAAAATTTCGAAAAGCTCTGCGATAGTGCAAAAAGTTATGTAGTGAAATCAGCTTGCATGAAAGCCTAATATAATTTTTCAGATTTTTGAAATTTTTTTGAGCGCCCTATCTCACGGTGGCGCCATATCCTGCGAGTTCTTAACGCAGTCCTAATGAAGAGTGATAAGTAATTCGCTGCATACTGTAAATCTAAGTTGAAGCCAGCTCTACAAAATGCTACTCAAATCTTCCCGAAAGATTTTATGGCAGGAGGGTTATCAACAATCAAACAGTAGGCACATTTTTTGGGACACCCTGTATTGTTATAGCATTTATTGATAGAGAGTTAAAGATAAAGTTGATTCTTGCCAGAGCGGAAGCCTAGAAGTTTTTGAAAGACACTGTAAAGTCAATATGATCCCAAGAAGATTGGGAAGGCGAAAACTTATAATGTTAATCTCAGCCTAAAAATTCTTCCGTGTTGTAGGTATATGCTCTCAAAATAGTGCGAAAAAAAAACGCGAGAAGTGGAAAGTATGTGTCAAATGGTTGATTGCGATTCAAAAGTGTGACATTATTAAAGCTTGAGTCCAGAATAACTCGGTACTGCTTTGTTCAACTTTGCGGCAAAGCCACAGTGGGCTTTCACAATGGAAGTTTCTCTACGTATTCTCAACTCGTCCTTTTAAAATTCAAGCCATGTTTTACAGGGAAAAGTCCATAGAGATTTCACAAAATGTCTCACCAAACACTACTTTGTCTTATGGCATAACTTTTCTGGAAAATGGAAATGTTGAAAAGCTTATGATAAATGAATGCCTTTCATGAGCTGGCTAATTGCTGAGTGAAGTTTACGAATTTACTTAGTTTTCAGAAAAGATAAATGATCAGTGCTTGGCTCGTCATTCACGGAATCGATCCATAAAATAACAACGAAGGAACTTTTCCACCAAGTTGCTGTGTGCTTAAAGCGAAAAACGTGTGTGAAGGATCTCTATGAGAAGAACTCAAGTGGAGAGCATCCAAACACACAGAAATGTGGCATCCAGGAAGTGAAATACTGCATGCTTGAAAATTTAGACAGACAACTCTATGATATGAAGCTAAAATTAGAGCACTTATAGCGCACAGAAATTACAAAATAAAATTTAAGTACTAATTTTTCGCAATCTATGCTGCATATGTTGAAATAAAGCCCATCACAGATGTCCACAATCAAAAATGTTTTTGTGAAGGTTTTCTAAAAATATGTTGGAAATTTGTGTGGCACCCTTCAGTCGTTTTTCAGCCTTCAGAAGTGGCTTTAATACAAGCTGACTTTTGACTCAGTGAGCATGGTGAACGGGGGAAAATTTTGGAATGAGAATGACAAAAACTATTTAATCTAATAATAAGCCGGTTCGAAAATTCTTTCCGTTTTTTAACCTGTCATAAAAACATTATCAAAGCTTTTACAAAAGTTCACGATAAAGATTTTGCAAAATTGCCAAAGTTGGGCGTGATAAAAACCATGGGTTTGAAATTTCGGCAATTATCTCAGAAAGCACTAAAGCAAATGTTTCCAAAACATGACTGGTAGAAAGAGGAAGAAAAACTTCGTCTGATAGTGCTTAAGGCATTTGCCTGTCTTTATTCCACGTGTATTCATGACAGGAAAGAGCTTTTGAACCGACCGAATATATACACTACAATAACCACAATAACCGCTGAGAAGTTGCGGACAAGCATCCGTCCTCTTTTCATCCCTCTTTGATGGAAAGCAAAGATAAAAAGTTTAATTTGATTGCATGAGATGACAGTGCTCTCCAAGAGCTACAACCCCCACATTACGCTTTCCAGAAATCACAAATTCTGGAAAATTCATAGATCTCTTTCCGAAAACTCCAGAAATGGCTGCGTCACAATGGCGGGCAACAATTCTTTCAAACGCGGTTTTGTGGGCCTTTCCAGCATGCTATTTTGAAGAGCTCGTCAAAGAAAATCATCTGATCATGGTTATTCTGAAGAAAAAAAACTCAAGACCGAATTTTTATTTGCATTTTTCCAGAAAACCTTCTAGTTCACTCTTTTAAACCAAACTTCTTCAACCGGAAACCGATTCAATACATCCTAACAAAGCTGTGTGAATTGCTTGGATGCTCTCTACCATCGTCCAGCAATCGGACGTGCGTCGAGAAGTTTCTTTGCTAAAGATGGCGCTCCATAGTGCATGCACATGCACCTCGTCACTGGCTTATATCGCGCTGGCTTGTAGCTGGCCAGTAATCGTTCCGTGTGCCTGTCGGTAAGCTCATGTGAATAAGCGGCAATTTCCTGACGATGATGTGCGAAACAAGTTTAAATTCTGCAGATTGGAGAATGGGGTTCAAAAAAAATTCCAGTATATTGTGTGTCACCAGAGATGCTCAAACATCCGGAGTTCTCAGCACCAGCAAAACATCTATTGATTTCAACTTTTTGCAAAACTCAGCTGAAGTTCTACAAGAAATTATTTCAAACTAGCTGGCTGATAGTGATAATTTGAGATTTTCCAGATAAGGTTGAGCCGAGCTCCTTCTCCAATCACCACTGGAGCTGCGTTTTTCTCAACCCCATTCACAAAATCTTTAAGATTTTTTAAGCCTACCTTTGTTGCACATCATCATAGCGAAGAAGTCTCGCTCTTTCGAATGGGCCTACTACAGGATAGAGTGACTGCTGGCCGAACTACAAGGCTGCATAGCGGTGTAAGTCAGTGATAAGATGAAGGTGCAATGTGTACGCACTACCAAAAGCCATTTTCAGTAAAAAACTCATTAGCACACGTCCGATGCTTATAGGATGAGTCATTCGTTCGTGATAGATCGAAATCAACTCTCCATACTAATAAGATTCTAGTTCTGTACTGTCGATCGGTAAAATTCTATTGCCACTTTCACCTAAATTGTTCATTCAAAAAAAATCGTTTGAAAAGTTCCTAAAGCATACCACTTCCTTTGACACATCCACCTCTCCAAATCAAACGGATTCTTAGTTTTCAAGGTCTACCCAATCCGTATCGTTGACAGACCAGAAGCTCCAAACCATCCATACCACATTCTCAGACAATCGCCGGGGGCAGGCGGGCACCGGAAAAATAGATTGCTGATCTCGCGCACCCCGCTCGCGGATTTTTTGGACAGCAATCAGGACTTTTCGGAAGACCGCTTGCTGAGTTCTCGATTCCTCAGAGATTCAGCAATATATCTGCAAAAGATAAGAGCGAAAAAAATTCAACAGGCGGTCTCTCAAAAATCCGCTGACTCAGCGAGCGGTCTTCCGAAAAGTCCTGATTGCTGTCCAAAAAATCCGCGAGCGGGGTGCGAGAAATCAGAAATCTATTTTTCCGGTGCCCGCCTGCCCCCAGCGATTGTCTGAGTTCTTCACTGTTAACATCCTGCATCCATGAACGGCTTCACGCAATATTAAATCCAGAAGATCCACATTCTTCTGCTCCTTACTATTAGGAGCAAGCGTCTCCTTACATCAGCCGCATTCTTAAGCTAAGCAGGGAACACCCATTTCCGAACGGCATATTTGAGTTCAGAGATTAGTGACTTATAAAATTACCCTTCACTTTATTGACTGTATCACAGCTTATATTCACGTTGGCATACCACCTACTGCTTAAAATCATCGTTCCCATTGTGACACAATTTTTTTACTTTGTTCTTTCTTATCAACCCATACACGACATTGCCGACAGTTTCATTCAATTCACGACTGACCGGCAGTGCGTTCGTCAGACTCTGTAAAGGAAAAAAATGATCTGTAACCGACTCAAAAAAGTACCTCTATAAACGAAATGCTAGACCTTGTTTTAGATCACTAATCCAGCCGCACAGTAAATTTTGTCTGTTCAGCTGTAAACATACATATAGGCTGCTGCATGACGAAGGCGCAATATCTTTGGGGGCGAACGCGGCTTTTTTAGCCGCAGAGCGCATGTAGCCCAGGCTCAACGGTGAAGATATGCGCGCGTCGCGTTCGCGCCCGCTCAACTAATATTGCTTCTGCGCCTGCCGCAGATTGTTTGTCTTTTACAGACTCTGACAATGGCGATCTAACGTTAGCCTTGGATTGGATAAAGTTGTCACCAATCTCATGTATGCTTTAATGGAAAAGAACGAAGTATCAATATTATGCCGAAATTCATTGATATACACTATTCAATCTTCTGAAAGCTTTTACTGCTGTTTTCTTGCTTCTGTCGCTTTCTTCCCTTCATAATGATAGGCACGATGTACTGAGGCTTCATGTGGTTCTATGTTCGAAAAGGAACTTTACGAACATCACCAGAAATACTGCACACAAAAGAACTCGGACCCAAAAGTTCATCAGCTTCACTGTCTCACAAACTACCACTAGCCGATACAGGGGTCTAGATTTGTGAGCGAGGCTCGCACTCATAGGTGCGATAGGGGGAGCCGGGCTCTCTCCAGGTGAAGGGGGCGGCTGTTTCCGACCTTCCAGGTGAAGGAGGTATGTGAGCCTGGGGGGGGGGGGGGAGGAAGAGAGAAAAGGTAAAAAAGCGTGGTATGAAGAGCTCTAATTTGTACCTTATTTAGGCAAATTGAAAAAAACTTTGAAAATTTTAAAAGAAATTAAAAAATTTCAAAAAATTGACTTTATGAAGATCTGTGCTCCTATTTCATTGCATCAACAAAAAACGAAAGCAATAAGGTTTATGCCAAAAGATGTACAAGTTAGGAACAACTTCAATTCCTGCACATCATCATCAACAATATCACTACCGCTAACGTTAGAGACAACAAGTTCGCTGCCTGAAAAATTTTCTTCTTCTTCCAAAAGGTCATCGGAGTAGAAGTAGAATTGCGTGAAAAAGCGTTCTAAGTCGAAAATGGATTTGAAACTTTCTTCTTCTCTAAGCGCTTTTGTGATTTTTTTTCGCCCTCTGGTAGCACCAGGAAAGTCAGCAGGTAGGTGACCATTCTCTTCATACCATCTTTTAGGATATTTCAAGAGGACATACGGTGACATCCTGTCTGGACCACTTATAGCAATCCTTTGAACGATTTTTTAGATAACAATATGTTTAGTAGAATGTTGACAACCTTAACTAATTGCTTAGATGCTCCACCGTTGTGCGACTTCTGCGTTGTGTTCTGAACAGAGTAGATAGAAAATCCTCTCTCCACCTCTGCCGTGCTAGTCGGAATGGAAACTAGCTTTGCTAGTAAGTCCATCAGATTTTTGCGGTAAGTAATGGGAAAAGAGCCAGATCGCATATGCTTTCGCATCACGGGAAGGAAATAGTGCATACTTTTTTGGGCCTTGTCGAACTCTGGCTTCACCTCTTCTGGCATACGTCCTGTTAGCTGATGAGAAAGCTGCTCAACTTCTTCTTTAACAACATCTGCGGAATAGCCGAAAAAAGTAGATACTATGCTGCGCGTTGGTTTTTCAATATCTCATAATGTCACAAAGCGAATAACTTCCAAAAGCATAAAGCACAGAGTTTGGTTCGCACTCCAGTCGGGATCTAAGAGCAGTAGCTATGCTGTACTAACACCTTCCTGTTGTTCATATCCATGTTTGTGAATTGAGAGCCTTGAAATCTTCAGCAACCTGAAGATCAGCAATGGACTTCCTGGACATTTCCTCATTGAAACTAAGCAATCTGCTTGGATTTCTGATGTACAAAATAGAGAGTTTCGCTCAATTGTCAACTCTGTATCAATGTCGACAACATTTTGGTCGGCGTAAGATTCTCCTTCTGTCTCGCTGTTGAACTGGAACACATGCGAGTCATCTGCGGTTTTTACAAGTATTCTGCCTGCCGTTTCCTTTTCAAACTGCCACCCTTTACAAAACATTGAGGGATATTTTAATAGCATGTTATTCTTCTGAATGTCTAAAGTTTTTGATTCATTGAAACCAACCATTCTCTACAAATTAGGTAAGGTGAGTCTAGAGCGTTTTCACGAAAGTGACCTTCTTCAGCACTAGATTTACAGAGTATAGATTCCAGAAATGGGCGGGTTTGTGTGAAGGTGTGGAAAATCACCAATCTCCCATAGTTTTTTGAGTATGTGCTAATAATGATGGCATAACTGTCAATAAAAAGGCATTTTTTACCAAAAAAACATAAACAAATAAAACGATAAGCACGCTTGAATAAACGCGTTCGCTCACGTTCCCGTCAGTACTGATAACGATGTCAATCCACAGCACATTTTTTTACTATTAACTTGCTCCACCTCGCTCTTATTAGGTCGTCCCGAAAGTTTTTGTGCACGATTTTCAAAAATTCATAACTTCTAATTTTTCCAACCGATTTGACTGCTTTCACTTTTATGTGAAAGGGTAAGTCATGATCTTTATAAAGACATCTAAGCTGCTTAGTAATGATCATCTGTTGCATAGATAGGAGCGATAGAAGAAAAATGGTCAAAATTTAAATTTTTTGTGTAGGGTCATAAATCGGACACTTGCAACAAAAATCGGAGCAGTCAGTATTGTAGGTTCTTTCACCAGCTCTTTCTAACAGTGCAGAGTTTGCGCTGATTGAGCGTCCTATGAAAAGTTATGACTTCCCTGAAAAATGCCAAAATAAATCAAATTCGCCCTTTTGTACTGCTTGCTCGAAAATCATAACTTTTTACAGAGGCGCTCAATCGGCGCAAACTTTGCACTGTTAGAAAGAGCTGGTGAAAGAACGTACAATACTGACTGCTCCGATTTTTGTTGCAAGTCTCCGTTTTTTTATGACCCTACACAGAAAATTCAAATTTTGACTAATTTTCTTCTATCGCTCCTATCTATGCAACAGATGACCATCAGTAAGCAGATAAGATGTCATTATAAAAAAACATGACTTACTATTTCATACGAAAATAGAAGCAGTCAAATCGGTTAAAAAATCAGAAGTTATGAATTTTTGAAAATTGTGCGCAAGAACTTTCGGGACGACCTATACAATGTGTTGGCTTTTATCGGTTACCGGAGCAAATGATTTTTAGAGCCGGGAAGCAAAGAAGCCCTAACATGCTGTATACCGTTCGAAAGCTGGGATCATGGGGAAGACGTAGGCCGTCGACTTTTTTCTAGGTCTTCTGTGCCGCGAGATATGAGGGATTTTATATGCATCAAGAACCAACTGCTTTTTTGTCCTCACTTTCTCCTCTCCAAATGAATGCTACGAGGATAAATAAATAATATAAAATACCGTTTCTTTTGTAAATTTATGAGTGTACTTGTTGTTTGAGGTACTTAGCCTGCAAAACCTTTTAATAAAGATTTTTATCATATTCTCAGAGTACAATACCAATCTCAGCCCAGGTGAAGGGGGTCATCCGGAGTTTGGCCTCATAGTGAAGGGGGTAACATCCATCACTCCCCCTATCGCAACTATGCTCGCACTTATCGTCGGCTGTGAGAAATCGAGGCGAACGTACATACACTCTTCATATAAAAGCGCACAACAAATACGGAACAGTTTCCATGTCTCGCTTTCTTTATGTGTGTGGCTCAGAACACTTGAAGAATATATACGATGCCCAGGTTTAAAGAAAGAAAGCTGAGCGAAGGTTGAGCTAGCCGGACTAGGGGAGGTGTTTGATGGCTTAGAGTCACGGATAACGTTTTGAACCACTTTCAGGCCTCTGAGGAAGACGAAGGCGTCGAAACGTTAGGCCGTGTATTGCATAATAAAGACCATCTAAAAACCTGTGTGGTCAGAACACTTGAAGAACAAATACGGAACACATATCTGTTCAGCGTACCGTGAACCTATTTTGGTATAGATCTCGTTCCGAAAGGCCATAGTATTTGGGATGTAGCGCCTCCCACACAAAAGAACAGGATGAGAGATTTATGCAACACAAAATCAAGATCAAGAGGTGTATTTACGACGTACTTAATCACCGTTAGTGCGTATAACCAGCAGATTGAGAGTAGTGAATACGAATGACTAAGGAACTTTTCAACTTCAGCAAAACAAAATTAGTAGAGTATCTAGAATTATTACATATTATATGTGAAAGGAAAAACATGAAAGGGCTTCTTCAAGACCGTCAAAAAACAAGCAAATCGACAGCAATGTCTTCAAAAGCAGATTGCACGTACATAGAGGCTAGTAGATCTGACGGCAAATATAAAAAGATGAGCGACAAAATTTACGCGTGAACAATCAGCTACGCCTGTGATGCCTGCAACTTGCGCGTGCAAATGATGGCACTCCAGGCGTAAATGTTTGTTCAAGCGCAAATTTTGTCGCCCAATCTCGGCATCGAACGGATACTGTATTCGCCGTCAAATTCTATATGTCTATGCATACCAAGAAAAATGGAAGTATCTTTTTGAAAGGAGCTGATGTAATTACTGCGTCGTTATACATAAGATAGAAGTCCCTGAATTTCATTCAAAAATCTTTCCATGCGTTGGCGAAAGGCAATCCTGAAATCAAGCGTTTATGTTTTCTTACAAACAGGCTTTTCCAGAAAACTAATGCTGCTCTGCATCGTGCTAGAAACAAATCCCGCCCCAATTAATATATCGACATCTTCATTGACTGAAACATCAACTGAAGGCAGAGTCCAGGCTAATCTGAGCAGGCGGGTTATTTCTGAACCATAGCATCACATAAAAGCGAAAGCAAATGATTATTCACAATCAATTACATCTCCAGCCTCAAACCCAGCCCGTACTCTTTTAAGCAAATCAATCAGCGGCCTCGAGTACAGTACCTCCCAAAGCAGTTTTTTCTATTGTTGTGACTTTTGGTCGAATCCTTCTGCTTGTGTTAAAAAACAATAATCCAATCAACTAAGAAGCTGTGATGAATTTGTTTAGAATTCAACTTCTCATGTGTACCGCTGTAATTATGTAAAACTACTTGATACTGGTCGATCAGCTAACCTGTCTCGTCGTCCTGGTTTTGGGTCTCCCGGAAGTAATGCTGCAAATTCCTCTCTAAGTTTATTGGACGCAGCTTCGTTGCTCTTGTTTGACAGCATTTGCGTTACGAACTGGTCGAAACCAACCTAGATTTACGTTCTTAATAGTGTTTACAGATGTACAAAGACGCCGTACTTTGTCGAAACATATCAAACTATATAAGCAGGAGGTAGCCTCATTGAAGATTGTGTTCTCGCAACTATTTTCTAGGCACGTTTCGAAAGCCAGCTGGAAGATAGATATATGCGCTTGAATAAAAACATTTACATTTCAGCAACTTACAGGAATTGTACTGCTGAATTGTTGGGCTAATTGAGGAGGCACGGGGTAATTTGTTGCTATGAAGTAGCTGACTATTTCCGTTAGCGCTTCCATAGATGTACAAGCGATCTCGGACCCATATTGTGATGTCATGCCTTCCTGCAATAATTAGTATATCAACTCCAAATAGTTCTTTAGCGAATTACAAGATTTTGATGAGTTTTGCCACTAAAGCTACTTAAAAACAAGCATTTCAACAACAAAACAAAAAAAGCAATGAAACTAACCCTCAAACATTGGCATAATGCTACCAGGAGATCGGTAGACATGACAGATAACGCCTCTCTGGAGAACTCTACAAGATAAAGCACAAGTCGGAAAAATTTCATGGCAAGATCCGGCAATTTCAGTGTGGACTCGTTCATCACACCCAGCAGCATTTCCAGAGAAGCTAATGCAACCTAAACCCAATGCTATACAACATGCTATACAACATGTCTACATTGTATGAGAATTACCTGAGCACCAGTTGCAATGTTGTCCTCGCCACCCTCAAGGATATCCTTTGACAAAACATTAGATAAGATATCCAGGAAGAGCACCTAGAAAGAGATAATATACGAGACCAAGATAATTTCATGGAAAGAGTAGCGTAACCCCTCACCAGGTCACTTCCTTTGTCTTCATCATTTTCCGTCATTCCAACAAAGCGTGAAGCTTGCTCAGACCGATAGACATCAACAATCATAACGATCGTGCGATATAATGTTGCAGAGTCTTCCTTAATTCCAGAATAAGCTTTCTAGGCTATCGATTCAAAGGAAGCGAGTAACCCAAGTTCAGATTATCTCGGGAAAGCAAACCAGCATTAACAGTTCTGGTAGAGCTAATCACATCGATATCGGCAACGAATGGCCTACAATGAAACGCGCACCACAAATTTATAACATACCTTATCATCCACATAGATAGAGACTTTTGTTGTGATATTCTGAATGAGCACTAAGATGGCTGCTACGACAGGTTGAGAGTATGATCGCGACTTCATGAGTGGCACACAGCTTTCCAGTACAGGACTTAGAAATTCTACAACAAATGACAAATTATCACAGCTACGGGGTTTCAGAGAGAGTTACTAAATAGAATAGCTGCCGAGTGCGGTTGACTAGCTCTTGCCACACCATCCATGCACTGAATGAGATCCACAAGCTGACTATCTACTTCTGAGCTGGGCGGCTGTTGACAAGCTGCGGCAAATCGCTGACCAAGAGGGTCAAGAATCTGAAGAGTAGCCATTTAGTAAGAATGCTCCACTCACCGCTCAAAAGTGGATGGCTTTATTGATGTCGAAGTCAGGATGATAACTCACCCTAGCCGACATATTTTCTTGCAACGACTGGTCGTTTGTTGCAGCCCCAATCAACACCAAAGCTTTCATCAGCAATGTCCTAAAACGATAAAAGAATCCTTGTCCGAAACTTCATGGACCAAAATGCAAAAGACCTGCTGGGTAAAGCAGCTATATCCAGTTGTGCTAAGTGATCGAACAGTTCAGGTGCTGAAGCCAGAGATGTTGCATATGCTTCTGTCATACCGATCAACAAATTGACAGCATCCATACACAACCTAAATTGGAACATTCTATGGATGGGTATTCCACGAACAAGTACTCAAAAGAATCGCACCTTTCTTCCCCACCGAACTTTTGTAGAACAGTGAAAACCTTATGTACAACGAACTTAACAATTAATTGAGCAAATCTGCCCGTTTGTGGCAGGACAGGTAGTGCTAATGGATCTGCGTCCTAAAATTTTGTAAGAAAAATAGACAAAAATAATGGAATAAAAAGTTTTGCAAATATTTGCAATAACACAAAAAGTCTGAAAATAAACAAAAGGTAAAATCTAAGATCTAATCAACTCACACTGTACTCGACTAGGCAGCTGGCTGCACTCAGTAACCTTCTAAGGCAAAGTAGAGAAGACCTAAATGATTACTCAGATGTCTAGAGAACAATTCATTCATCTCTCACTAACCGAGTCAACTCTGGACTGACGAAATTAGCGACTGCTTCGGAAACTAAGTGATGTTCAAGAGAAGCCCAAGCTAAAACTTCGCCAATAAGTCTGAAATGTGTTGCAGTATATTTACTACATCTGAGCATGGGCATATCAACTTTTGAAGCTTATCACAAAATACAAACCTACCTCAAATAGGGATCAACACGGCTATCTGCTTGAGCTCTATCTGTTGAGGGGTCATCGATACACCGGCAAAGAAATGCATCCGCATCGTCAATACTGCAACACAAAAGAACTAAAGTCCACGAATACGATGCCGAGCACTAAATCTTACTTGAACACATGCCCTCTTTCGGCTACCAGCGCTACAGAATTCTCAAACACGTCTCCCTCAGTACGGCAGGTCCCATCAATGTCCTCACTGACCACGGAGTTGGCTAGAATCAATTTTGTCGAAATTTTAGTAATACCTGCGAACTGGAGCTCTACCATTCCGTGAACAATTAAGAAGCAAAATTATTTGAAAAAAAATGTTTTTCGTGAGAAATATAGTGGATTCCCAGCAAATGAGGAGGAAAAGCTCAGAATTGCTAACAAATATGCGCTAGGTGCAATCCTGCAGCGCTACATGGATGAATTGTCAAGAGCTTTAGCAACAAATGCAAAAAAAGCCTGAGCTGGGGTTATTCAGATGTCATAGGGTAAGATTGCGCAACAAGCAGTATCATCATGCAAGAAAATTTTCGCAAGTGAACGCTAACTGTCTAGAAAACATACGAATCGATTTCAAGGATTTGGAAACAGCCACATCATCCGAAAGTTGCTCAAAGCAGGCGCTTATAATTTTAACTGTAGAGCCAAACTCAACAAAATTCCAGACACCCTCTCGAAGCCTCATGAAACATTAACCATACAAAAAGACAAAAAGCTTACAAATCAGCAGCAGCAACCAGTGCATGTCCTCTTGCCATAGCGGTAGGCGAGCCACATCTGCCGATCCAGAAGCCATTCTTTGGAATTCAGCTATACGTTCCCGCAGCAAACTGCATTGAGCAGGGTAAATAGAAGAAAATGAACAGCTTCAATAGAAGACTTACTGAATCATCATATCCATATAATCACGAACAGAATAACAAGCCATAGTTCCCAAGGGTGTGAGCAAGTCGTTAAAAAGCTAGTAGGGAAAGATTTCAAAGGAATTGTTTGCAATGAAACCAAAAGAACCATACCACTCTGTCATCATCTTCTTCATCGTCATTCTCTGCGACTACAGGTACGCGGCAACCAAGCGGTGGAGCTTGAACACATTCCACAAAACACTTGATAATTTGTACATTTGGGCCGTTGATCAGTTCAGTGTCTAAAAAACAAGACAGGATATGATGTATATGCCTGAAAAGCGCAGAATGCTTATAGAAATGGTGCGAATAAGGTAACCAACCAATCATAGTCTCCTCCTCTTGTGACAATTCCAGCCTCCATCTTCCTCTCAATAATAAAGTCCAGGAGTCATATAATAAGGCTAATGAATGATGATCGTCGTGCTCACCCGCACCCTATGCAGAATGTCTAAGTTGAAGGCGAGGTAAGCAACAAAACACTTACGATAGCTTTATGCATGGCTTGTTTACTAAGATGCTGAATATACTGTGACAGATAGAGCAGGAACTGCCTTCTGAGATCGGGTCCTATCCTCATTATAGTTTGTATGGGGCGATATTGGAATAAGCGATTGACTATGGTGCAGAAATGATTGATTTCATGCGGTAATGGACCTGCAGTATGAGGTAAAATTGTGCTGGGAGAAGAAAAAAGGTAAATAACATAGTGGAAGGAAACAAGGACCTTCGGCAAACAACTCCATTAAAGAGCCAATATAGAGTTTCACATAGTGTTCAGTAAACTCATTTGATGCCATAACTTCGCCAGAAAGCCCAGCTAACTGCACCAAGCAAGAAAGCGATCGCAAAGACAGATTCTCATCAGTGCGTATCTTTGCATGCACCTATACTTAGCAGATATACTAGATTAAAAAGTGTAATATTCAGAATTGCACGATATAGAGGCTTGCCTGGAAGAAAAGTGTGAAGAACTCATCATTCTCGAGGAGATCTTTCCATGAAGCTGGTGGTCGAAAGGAGTTTGTGGTCTGGAGTAGCGGCTAACAAAGACGCCATTGCAAAATTTCAAAAAGAATACCTGACAAAGAGAAAATACCCGACGAAATATTTTCGATGCAAAATTCCAAGACAAAGTAGTTTCGGCAACCTGAATGATATTGACAAAACTGCTATCTATACATGTTTTAGAAGACAGATACCTCGAGAAATTTGTCACATATTCGACGAGCAAATTCATCAGGTAGAATATCAGATTGTGAGGCAAGTGCGTGAAGTGTTTTCAGCGACATCTCCAAAAGGCGTCTTAGACCCGTATCCTGAAGATAGCGACAGCTGCATAATTGAAACTACATCATTGTTACCCCTCTGCATAATTGAAACTATATCTTTGCCACCCTTTCACTCGACACGAACGATACGAGCAAGGGAAATTCCATACGAAGAAGGTACTCAATAATAATCATGCCCTATATGCGTTAGATGTCTAAATACATGCTTACCGACTTCGTACCTTTCAGAGGAGCTCAAACGTCAAAAGAAATGAAATAAACAGAACTTTGGCAGCCGAGACTTGAAGGGAAGTCAAAAATTTGACGTGGACTTCGTTGCGTGTCCTCATGTTGGTACACTTAGACTAAGACTAGATTAAAAAAAGACTATAGATAAACGAATGTGATGAACATCATAGGAAGCAAAAACCTACACCAATCTCAAATGAACGTGATGAAAAATTGAACGAAAAAAAAAACAATATCAAAGCATAAATCCTCTGTAGAAGAGAAACATATGTCAAAATTTTACCTCAAACTCCGTTTTAGCTTTCACATGAAAATCCCACGTAATACTGAATTTGGTATTCCGCCAAGAAGAAGAAAATTGTTGAGTAATTGCAGAAATGAGTTCTCCGCCAATAGCTTGCTGGAATCTCCAAGTAGCTCCATGCAGAAAGTAGAAGAGTCAAGGTGAATACTCACTAGCCGTTGGTGCGGATTGACGAGCAAGTTATGAATGAGCTCGAAAAGTTCCTCTTGGTCGCCTGTTTTGCCATCAAGAATGCCTCTTTTCAGAATCATAGCAACAGACCGAAGAAATTCTGTTTGTGCATAGTGCGATAAACTGGAAATTAGGAGAATCGAGTAAGTTCAACACGAACCGAAGGGGAAAATGTGTACAGCCTAAATGACTCACTCTTCCCTTTGAGCTACAAACTCCAACAGCATCTTGTATGTACTGATTATCTGTTCTTTGGAAAGGAGCACCCAATCTCGTAACACAATCTCCCCGGTCATCTGCGCGATTTGGAAGAGGACACATTGGTTCTTCGTATTCCCTGAGTTTTGTCTCGAATATCTTATTGAAACGTCCATCCACTTCCCTTACTTATTACTTGTCCAGCTGCTTCGATGGTCAGTTCTTGCTTGATATTATGAAAAAGTTGTTCCGCTTCCCGACGACTTTCTGGCGAAACAAGATTGGGAGGCCCCTAAACCACCACTTTTTCACTTTTATGATATCCTCTTACGATGTTTTTGAACAAATTGAAGTTTGGACCTCTATCAACACTAAACTCCGTCAAAATAACTCAGACACATTCAAAGTTGAGAAAGCAACTGTCATGCAAAAACCTGTTTCTTACCAGCAATGTTTCTGCAGCCCTTTCGAGGACACAAATATCCATGGCTAATAAACACAGTAATAACTCTACAATACCCTGAAGGGGCTCAAAGGCATTCCCGTCGATGAATCCTAGAGTTACTGCAGTGTAGAACAACTTCAGTATATTTTATATTGGGAGCTACGAGATAATTTTAAGGTCTATACCCTGGATAAGAATATCATCAATATTTACTCTTCCGACAAACTATTCATTAAACATAAAAACAACTGTAATCGACGTCTAAACATCCTTGGCAGATCGTTTCTCCTCCGTTACGACATGCTCTGATGTAGTATTGGCTTAGACACAAGCAGCTCCGGAGATAATCTCAATGAGTTCTCTAGTAATCACAGCTTGTCGAGTACGATTCAACTGCAAGGCCAGCTTTCCAATCATCTCACCTGCAAGTGAAACGAACGATATTAGAAGGCGTCAATCTACAGTAAACTAAGCAGAAAAATGTTTTTCTATGAATATTTACTGGAGCCATCTTATACTTTCCAGCAAATAATAATACAAAAGCAGAAATACTATACTTTTCAACACATTTATGAGGTATATGAAATGAGAAGAAATATGATAAATGACAATGTATTTGATGATATTCGCGAATGCTTGTTCCTAGCAGTGGTGGTTTCAGGATTTCGGACTGGGGACGCACTCCGAAAGTTTTGGGGTGCTTCTCAAAATTCTTGCGAGTCCATAACCCCTAAAATTTTGAAAAAGGGGGCGTAGCGGCAGCCACGCCCCCGAAAAAATTTTTTTACAAGGCTAAATTATATTTTTAAAAAATTTTTGGATTTTAATTATTCACAAGAATAAACAAGTCACTTGCACATTTTTATAACCCTTGTACAGTCGCTTCATTTCATATGATCATGTGTGCCATTGCACACACAGTCCACTTGGGCGTCCTCATCCTGGATTTGCAATCGCAAAAACGCAAGAGTCTTACCGATTGTTATCGATCACATCAATTTGAGGTGACTAGTAACTAAAAAGGAAAGAAAATGCTAAGAACACCTTGGAAACACTTACATGAAGACTTGTTTCTCCCACGAATCCAGGATGGGGACGCCAAAGGTGAACTGTGTGTGCAATGACACACATGATCATATGAAATGAAGCGACTGTAAGTAAATTTTAAAAATTTCGCGACCCATTCTCGGAGGGGGGGGGGTGCTCGGTCCGCCACTGGTTTCTAGATATTGAATAGAAGAGTGTAAAGTAGAGCAAACTGCATGCTGCGATATTCCTAATGATCTTAGACAAACTGTGAACGAATGCAATAAAAGCGAAATGGACAAGACACTTTTCAAATAAAACACACACACAAACTGCGCTGCCGTTTTTTGACACACCTCTGCAACTAGCGAGCGTTAGTGCTGAGGAACGTCTTTCCAGCAATGCTGACAACACAACTTATTTCTTCAACATCAATGAACATATTTCAGCACTATCAAATTTGAACTTTTCCGTGTTAGACTAGGCGCTGCATCTCATAAACTTACAATCAAGAATAGGTACACAGTTCGTCTTCACTTTAGACCTAATGCACAGATGATATTTTACATGCAGTTTACAAGGCAAAAAAAATCAAATCATGATCTAGAGATGCCGCCTTCCCATTACAAATTGGGTGCAGCATTGCAGACGTTCGTTGACATATACGTGTGGCATCTATTCGATCGCGAGAAAACAAGAAGCAATACTTCAATAAAAGGGTAACAAATTTTCTAGCATGTTCGGATGTCTGGATAACTACACCAAGTTTAGTTCTGGGAGACGACCATGATTATTGCTACAAGAGAGAAAGAAGGCGCGGACTAGGAAAAAATGTATACGAGTGCAAGGCTGTATGGCTGAACCGCAGCAGTCACAAAAGCTGACATTCTGTCGTACTGAAGATTTTGCACATATATCACTACGTATAATAGCAAGAATTTCTGCACTTTCCGTACACGATAGCAGATGGTAGACGAGGAGATGTCCGACGAAATGAGGACACGCCCCTTGCGAATTTCAAAACGAGACATGTTTTCATGTGTACTGAACCGCCCGCCTCGAATTTTTTCTTCGCGCGTAGATTCCGCCTAAGGACAGAAAAGAGGATGGGCGCACGATAAAAACATGATATTGGTGTAAAAAAAAATTGGATTTTCCTCTGTCCCCAATGCCGAAAAGCTCGTAACTGCGACCATGATGGGCCCTAAATGACGTTGATTCCTCCAATTTTGCCGCACCGAGGACTTTTGAGTGATGCTTTTTTCAGAAAGCATTGTGGTAGCGAGTTCAACGGCACAAATGGAAAAGCTTCAATATAGATTAAGTGCAATAAGCAGATTCGACACCTACACATGAAACTTCAGAATAATTTTGGCTTCGGCAAGTTAGTCACTTCCTTTGGGAAATAGTCGCACCTTTTGAAATTGCTCGTGATCTACTTCATCACATCTTCGTGCCAAAAGATTGAGCATTTCTTCCTAAAGACCTGCTTGATAGGGCAGAGCGCGATTTTTTCGGTGAAGGGGTGGGGGGGGGGGGGGAGCCTGACAGATATTATACCAAGGGAAGTGGTGCGCTCCCCCCCCCCCTGCATTATGCTTCCCAAAAATTTATTGATTAATCCTGAAAATCAGGGGAAGCGTGCGTGCAACGCAAGAATCTACCGCATTTTTTATTTGGTTGGGCAATTATATGGCGTAGGGCTCATAAGAAAATAACTCTGTCTAAACTTGTCTCCTTACTGAAGTTTTAGAGCCTACAAACTGATCACTCTTTGGTTCAACTCAGACAAGATAATTCGCAAGAAACAACAATATCGTAAAGCGCTAATCATAGGGAACGGTCATAGGTTGCCCACAACTGTTTCCGAGCTTGCCGTAAGATGATAGACGCTTCGCGCGCTCTCTATGCCGTCTCTTATCCCGAGACGCCGGCAACCTCGGCAACGTCGGACGAAGTTGCCGGCAATCTATGGCCGTTCCCATAGCTCCGAATTTCAAACAGTAAAAAAGCGGAAATCTCAAATTCAGTAAGAAAAACAATGACAAAATTCCCAAAATAAAACAGGGGAAAAAACACTAACCAGCATTCTTAGAAGCGCCGTCCATAGCTGTCATTCGTGAAGCTTGTTCTGATGCTGCTGATTCCTTCATAGCATAATAGATTAACTGAGCTAATGAATATTCGCTATATGACTGAAGAACTTCATCATCGACTGAATCGTAAGTGTATAAAGCTTCTTTAGATTTGATGGCCTGCAACGAAGTCAGATGGCAAAAGTATAACAGAACAAGAAAAAACAATAATGATATGATACCTCCAACGGAAGCACCGGCAATCTCGTTGTTTGGTACGACACGACAGTCTTGAATCTATTAAAGATGACAGTCGCCTAAATCACAAAGAATTTGTATATGGATAAACAGCCTCAATGCAATGCATAGCGCTACAAAAGACCACAAAATGCAATTTGAGAAATAATATACGTTATACAACGCAGACCCAGCTTTCCAATAATCGTGGCTTTTTGAGAGTGAAATCTACTATGCGCTTTCTCCAACACAAACCAGCAAACACCATGGTAACACAACACAGTAATGTTTTAGGGCAAAAAATATGATCAAGGAACAAATCTCATCTAGATGCGATTGCCTTAGAACTATTTACGAATATCTGTTCTCGCATACCATTTATACCATTTATACCTACGTAGCTGATATATGACCAAAAATCAAATAGAAAAAGCGTTGACAACCAATATCGGGAAGCTGATAAGACACTACCTCCTCAAAGTCGAATCCGGATTCGAGTATCGCCTTGGCAGCGATAGATGCATCACCAAATGTTGGCGGAGTTCGACCAATGTCTTTCCCGCTAAGGAGGAACTTATTGGCATACAGGCGTTGCAGAGAAGCTTTTGATTTATCGCCAATACAAACAACTCGAATGTCTTTGTCGGGAGACTCCGCCAGGATAGCTTTAGCTTCCTAAAGTAAACCGTTGAAAATGTCTGATCGCAAGGAAGGAAATCTTGCACCTACACACCGTATAATGGGGAGGAAAAGTCACGAAGGCGAACTTTTTTTTGCAAGAATACTATCTAATTGAGTTCAACGCAATCTACGCACGTATTACTGTTGCGCGAGCAAGCCTATGCGTTTTGACTTGCGATCACTATACGCACACTGGGAAGACACATAGATGGGAAAACTAGCCTCTTTTAGGATGACCGCTACGAATGTTCAATCTGACCCTACCGATAACCATTCACAGACTTGACGGGATTTTAGAGGTAAAAATCATTTAGCGTTCACAGCCCCAAACATGGAGTTTACTTCGCAAAATGGGAGTTTACAAACAGTACATTTATCAACAAAGATGTTATGTTCTGGGGCAATTGAGGCAAAACGGGACACAAGCTGGATAGGCGCAAATCCTACAGCATTTTGGAGTTCCATTGATGGGCATAAAGCAAACGAAATCAAACAAACCTTGGCAATGGACGAGTGAACACCACCACACAGGCCTCTATCAGAGGTGACCAGTACCAGCAAGTGCTTCTGCTTTTCCGGCTTTACAACTTCTCCTTCGGCTTTTGGGTCGATGTTGTCAAAGAAAGTCTTTGCTCCTACTCCGTAGGCACGTGCACCCTAAAATTAAGCTCAGCTAAATGCTTAATGGTCTATAGCGATGCCGAACTTCCCCAAATTGAAACATATGACCTTCACATCAGTTTTTAGAACAACCAAAACCATAGCCGGCATATGTGACATATATTCCACATGTAAAGGTATCAATCGAAAAAAATACCCTCAAATCTCGCTCAGCTCTAGCATACTTTGCGGCGGCTACCATCTTCATTGACTTGGTGATCTTCTGGATGTTCTGGATGGACTTGAGCCGAATTTTGATGTCCTGAATAGATGAACTCCAATGGCAATTTTTAACATGCTATTTATCCACTGTATCAAAACGGAAAAGCGCATTCACCTTGAGGGTGGCAAAGCCTCTCTGCTGCTCTACAGCAGATGAAAGCACGAGCTGTAGAGTACCCGAGCCAAGACGAAACATGATGCCGCCCTGAATTAGAGTACACTACATAAAATTTTGCGCATATTGAATGAATTATAAAGGGGAATGAAAGTTACAAAATAATAAGCAAGTTGTACAGAAGAACGAAAGGGTGAGTAGGGTTGTCTCCCTTCCGTAAGTAACACTTTGTAGACTTAAGTAAAAGAGAAAGTAAAAGAGAAGTAAAAGAGTTAAAGTAAAAGAGATCTCTATTAAAAAAAACTTCTCAGAACCGTATCATCTGCTCTCGCATCAAAATGGAGCACTTTTAATATACACCACTGTAATAAGCAAAGGGGATCAAGGGATCACACAATGGCAATGGAGATAAGAGTCATTTTCGACGGATGTAAGCTTGGAATGCGAAATGAGACAAGATACTATTACTAAACAGAAGATTGGGAATTATTTAATGTGCGTACTACGAATCTCCATAATTCAAAACTATACCGCTTCAAACATTTACGTACTTGAGAAGGATGGAACAACTAGAATCAAAAAGATCAAATGAAGAAGAGATGGAACGAAGCCCTGCAACGACCCCAAGTTCTGTTATTCCGCTTATCAAACGTACCACTCCAAATTCATAATAAAGGGTTGATGTAAACCTTTCAGATGATATTTCAATGGAGAAAATATAAAATTCAGCAATTTTTCCAAGAAAAGCCGCCCGTTGCCTCGAAGCCGTGATCGTCAGGCTTTTCCACCTGAGACTCTCACCACTGATAAATCTTGGCTCGCTGAAACGGTGTAATGCGAATAATGAAAACGTTTAGCTTAACATTCCTTTCATTTCTCCCATTTAATATGTTAAAGAGCTAGTGTTTACTTCACTTGTTTCACGGTGTTTCATACACGGCTGTGTGAATGTCAGTATCTTGAATCTGATTTGAAACTGCAGTATATCACAGCACACCGTTTTTTGCTAGTAAAGACATGGATTTTTTCGTTCCAAGCAACGGGAAGAGAGTTTAAGAAGAGCTGTGAGGTACTCTTCCTTGTTCCGAATTTCTCAAGTTTCGTCAATTTGTTTTCTAGCTGCTTGATTATTGTGGTTAGAGATCACAAATGAATGGTAAATAAGCACCGGTTATAAGGCGTTTTGTCTTTTTTTTTCACTTAATGTTGCTCGCGCAGTGACATTTCGACCGCATCTCGAATTAACCAGTTATTTTACTTTTTCGTGCCAAGTGCTTCACTCTAGTCTGCTATGTGTTCTTGCTAAGCTCATTGAACATTGTTAAGACATCGACAACTTGACAAGATCACAACTTGACAGGACATCGTTTTTCACTTTTTTGAGCTTCGATCGATTCTACATTTTATTTCGAGCGTGTATTGATTGTTCCATCGTTGTTAACTTTTTGTATCTTCTTTCACTATAATCTGCAAACAGTGGTAATGCTATTGATCTAATGTCCTTCAAACCATGTTGACAGGCAGTTGTTACGTTCTTGTGAACGCTCAAGTGAACAGAGAGCGCGTTGGCAGTTTCCTAATTTTTTGCTTCTCATCGTCCCATTTTTAGCTTTCAAGCAAATTACTGTTATCAACTTTATCACGCGTTTTTAGCGCCGTCGATTTTTTAAAGTTTCCTGTTTCATGTTGATTTACTACTCATAGTTAAACTTCTATATTTTGTGTGTGCAATTACTATTCTTTATCAAACTTCTATATTTTGTGTATGCAGTGACTCCGATTTCCAGGCATGCTGCGTGGTCCTAGTGCGACATTGTTCGCACTTCCACGAATATCCAGGACCATCTCATCTGTCCCGGTGACAGCTCCATCAAGCCCATCGCAGTCACCAGCTGTTGGAAGCCTCAGGTTATTGTATCGATCTTTCGGCTAGTTATAATTTTTGCGTGTTTTATCTCTCTTTTGTTTAGAGCCAAGATCGAATCGTGGGTTGAAGCCTATGAAGATTTCATTGGTATTAAGGCTGTGAAAGAGGCTCAAGCTGGAGTGATGATGGTTTGTATTTGTACGTTGCACATTCTTGCATTGCTTGCCTGTCTTTTGTAAATCATTAGCTACTCAATGCAATTTATGCTTCTTTTTTTTTTCAGTGGGAGAAGAAACTCAGTATAGCACAAATTGATAGGCGGAATAAGCAGTTGGAAATAAAAAGTTTACAATCTCGACTCAAGGAGATCCACTCAGAGCTCGATAGGACCAGTAGAGGCGAAGATAGGTCAATTGGTTTCCTTTCATTGGATTTTATTATTTTCACCTTACTATTCTTTGCTATTTTCGTGCGATTTCGATTTATACACATTTTGCTATTCAAATAAACTCATGCGACGAATAGATCGATTCAGGCGTATTATACGTGCATAAAGGTACCCGTGTCCGCTTCATCAAAAGCGATGTCACACCGTCCATTTTAAAAACAACTTTACACACATTTCTATCGTCGCCTTTTTTTGATCCATCGTCTCATGGACATACTATTAGTTCGAATAGATTTTGTTGCGCATGCACCACTCGGAGTGATTCTGATAGGAACTCAGCCGCATTATATTAAGTTGTTTCGAAAGTTTTGTCGCTCTAATTTTGGAAAATCGTAACTGCTATATGAACTTGCTTACCTACAAAAAATATCTTTGGATAGAAAAGTTCATCTAGTTTTTAAAACCATCTTGCTGCACTTTCACAGAAAAGATTCAAAAATTAAAATCAGAAAAAGCCACTCAAAGTCCCGATTTTCGAAAAAAATCGTCAAAAATCCGAAATGCTGCGGAAAAATGTGGGTGCATTTTTCTGCATTTTTCAGAGGTTTTTTGAGCTGCTCCTTCTAGCAATGCCAAGTTTGTGCTGATTGAGTTTTCCTACGAAAAGTAATAATTTTCATGAAAAATGCAGAAAATGCAAAAAACGCCATTTTTGGCTTTTTTTTTGCATTTTTCACGAAAAACAACTTTTATTTAAAAAAAGCTCAATTAGCGAACTTGGCACTGTTAGAAAGCAGCTCACAAAACCTATAAGAAACATGCTTTCAGATTTTTCTGCAGTGTTTCAGATCCTTGACGATTTATTTTCGAAAATCACGAGTTCGAGTGGTTCTCCTCTTCGATTTTTTATCTCTGGGGTCTTTTGTCGTCGAAGAGCCGCAAAGACGTTGTTAGAAAGTGGGTGGATTTTTTAACTGTAGTATTTTTGTAAGTCAATGCACATAGGAAGCAGTAACGAATTTTTCATAATCAAAGCGACAGAACTTTCGGAACAATCTATTAGGTTGTCCCAAAAGTCTTTTCATACCTAAATTTCCAGCGACATAAATCAGTTCTTTTTGATCTTCTAATAGAATGCGTGGTACCATTAGCCAGAACAAAGCAAGGTCTACAAGATGGCCTTCAAAATTTCGCACAAACCTCAAACCGTTCAAGTTCCTAGCCAAAACAAAAAAATTCCGAATTTCCGAAAAAATGAAAATCGTCATATCTCAGTTCAAAACAACTCTGCGGATTTCCAACTTTTTCATGCGTATACTCTTCTCATCGGATATCTATATATGCACTTGCTGCATTTTTCTGATGGCTAGAAACCAAGAAAAAAATAATGCGCTCAATTTTCAAACTTTGCCTGTATCAGTTCTGTGTTCCCCGAAAATAGGCGATTATATAGCATATTCACTCAGAATTACTGTCAAAAATTTACAGTTTACTAGGTGCCCTAGTTCTTGAGAAATATCAAATTGAAGGTCCGAATTTGAAAAGACTTATGGGACAACCTAATAATACTTCCCAAGGCCAGTGAAACTGTAGACGAATCTCATGACTTTCAGGTATCTGCAGTTGTTAACAGAGGAACATGCTTTGATCAAGAAAGAACGAGGTTTACTTGAGCAGTTCGAGGTACTTGAAGCTGCTGAGCGAGAGTCCTTTCATCAGCTATCCAACACGTTCGTTGATTTTTCTAGCATTCGCAAGTTTTTGATTGTCGTTAACTTTCTAATGCTGACTATGCAGTTCTAGAGTTTGTATCGATTATCTGGTAGTAATGTTCCACTTTAAGAGTGCGTGCATCACATGAAAGAGAGAGAGAACGTGTGGAAAAAACAAAATGGTGGTCCGTGAGTGCTTCCCTTGTCGGCGCCATAATAGGAATTGTTGGAGCAACCATAGGTAAACTTCCGTGGCTCCTTTTCATATGTACTTCATATATGCTCATTCAAAATTTGAAGGTAATGAATTGCGAATGCGGCGAATACGAGATATGCTTCCTATCGGTGGTGCACAGATGAGTGAAATGGCGCGACTTTTGGGAGAGCAAAATGCAAAGGTAATTACATACACTTGATTTTTGCTGGCTTTCTAATATGTTTCTTTCACCTCCAAGCAAGTCTCTGTGCCTGCTTTGGCTGAACGTATGTTGACTAGTTATCGTTTTATGTTTTTTTCATTTTGATACAGATTCTGATGTGTTTGTGATTGACAGAATTTGATCAATAATTGTAGTAACCGCCATCGATCAATCTTAATTTTGCATGATTGATAGCTAAGTCCACATAACACTCCTGCACTGCATATCTCTCAAATATAACCACTGATAAGTTTGACAAACCTCCATTCAAGTATAATGTTTACAGGTCACAGGCTTCATCACAGAGATGCGCGACGTCTTGAAACTCGATCAACTCCATATCGAAAAATCAGATCCGTCACAGTTTGAAAATGTCAGTGCAGAGAAGGTAACCTGGATAAGGAATGATCTTTTTGATTCCACCAAAATAGATGAAGATATTTCTGCCTGGACAGGCATTCGATTTTACTTTCTGCATTGCTAGTATCATGTGGCATAACGTTCAGCTCTCTACAACATGTTCAAGAGGCCTGTCATACTTCGCCGAAAGAAGCCCAAAAAGCCCAAAAGTGCCAGAAAGAGCCAGAACGCCTCTGGAATTTTTAATAGAATTCTGAAATTATTTTGGTGTGCAGACGACAGATAATGAAGCAAAATGACTCTACTGCGAAATTAATACACATGCCTTAGCGCCAAAACTTGCGTGCTTAAGGGGCATTCCGGCTCCTTCTGGCGCTTTTGGGCTTTTTCGGGCGCTTTTGGGCTTTTTTCGGCGAAGTATGACGGGTTTCTAACAAGTGCAGTTTCAAATTCTTTCTTCGCATCTTCCGGCTAGAGCTCATTCTTGTCCACTCTTTTTCTCGCTTTTGGAAGCAGGGATTTTTGCATTTGGGTGTTGGTTCAACGCTCCTTCGGAAAGCATGGTTATATCTATACTCTCTGTGTTGTCTAGAAAATAGATAGCATCTGGTGATGCGTCTCTCGAGTTCTTTTTATAACTTGATGTGCAAAATTCGTAACCTTTTGTGTATTTTTTATCTAATTGTGTCCTTCCGTAACTTTCTCCCTACTTCCATTTTTCCGATAGTCTTGGCCAAATATGTTGTTTTTTTAGTCATCTCCCTAATTGTGGCAGCTCGAAAAAGCGCTATCTATGAAATCTATTTAGTACCGAATTTTTACCTATTAGAGCGAGTACACTAATGTAGACAGTAAGACCTTTTGTTGCAAGTCCCATCCATTTTTTTCCGCATTTTAATTGTTCCACTACCACATCTCACCTTTCTGTAAGTTCAGCATGCTAAAAGCACACTTGATTTGAACTCATAACTGCAGCTAGACATGCTTTCCTCTAAAACGCGATGCATTATTGACGATTCAAAGACTATAAATCAATCTTTTAGTTTCACCCTCATCTTTTGGAAAGATTGGGAAAAGAAAATTTTTTGGGAATTTTTAATCAGATATTTCAGTGTCAACTAAATATTGACTCTTTGTAAACTTTGTCTCCTTCATGCTGGCTATGTTTAGAATCTCGTTTAATCTCTTGCTTTAGTGCCTTTTGCCGATCTCTAGGCAATATGTAGAGTGTCTTTGGGTTGTCAAGAGGCGCGATTTGTTATTGCCAGACGGACACCAGTTAGCGACTTTTCAATATCTTATGATTTCTGGGAGCAGTACAAACCTTTAACAACATATGTATAATCGTCCCATAGGTTGTCATTCTATCATTTTGAAATACTCTTAACATAAGTGTTGGAGGTCAAAAATCCGTGAAAATGTAAATAGTGTCGTTTCCGTGAATATATCAATCAACTTTTCACCAAAAGCTGTCAAATTTAGAAGTGGTAGCTTCAGATTGTTAGTAAGTTAGCGCACATTGTATGGTATATTTTTGATCGCATAGCTTTAGATTGAGTTGTGAAATTGGTAAATTCTGGAGAAATCGCGCCTCTTGACCATCTCCTAGTGGCTTCAACCTAGACTTACAGTATGGAGCGGTTCGCCAACGCTCTTCATTGGTGTAGAATCACGGTATAAACTTCCAGCATACAAAACGATCGTAAAATAGGCCGTTCACAGAATTTTTTCTCTTGAGAAGTGTAGCAGAGCCTTAACACATTCACGACAGGGCCGATAATTCGCTGACTGCCATTTCGGACCAGAGCATATTTCGCAAAATTGAGTTTGCGGAATACTTTTAGGTACTGATGGGCCCTGTATTCTGAAGTGTTAATCTTTTGGGAAGTACTTTATGAGGTGTATGCAGGAGTTTACTCGGCTTGTCTAAAAAGTTTCACCGTAAACTAGCAAAATCAAAAACTTCAGAAAGCATACGACCCACCGGTGGGTCGTATTGTCCGAAATGGCAGAACACGTACGACCCACCGGCGGGTCGTATTGTCGTGAATGTGTTAAAGGCAGTGTCCGGGCAAAAACTCGATTTTGAGATTTTTTGCTTACCCCGGCCTATTTGCTAGCTGAATCCGAAATTGCACATTGGAGAGCGCGAAAACGGCGAAAAACGGCTCTAACACGGGAGGGAAAGCAGCAGGTGGGGGTCCTCCCCACTGTGGATTCACGCTCCCAGATTCCAGAGCGGTCTTCCCGGTTCCGATTTCAAGTCATGCATTCACACCTGGCCGGTGGAGATCTCAGGGCGCTAGAGGAATTGGGAACATCGCTCCAGAAGCTGGGACTGTGAAATTCACAATGGGGAGGACCCCGCCCACTTCCGATTTCCCTCCTGCGTTAGAGCCTTTTTTTTTGCCGTTTTCGCGCTTTCCAATGTGGATTTTCGGATTCAGCATAGTGAATGGGCCCGGGTAAGCACAAAATCTCAAAATCGACTTTTTGCCCGGACACTGCCTTTAAAGCATGTTGATTTCACTCGGCGGCTTTGATCAGCCTAAGATCAAAGTTTTCGGCTTTTTTGAAATCTTTTTCTGAGGCAGCACCCAGAAATAATTTTTGGTGCGCTTCGCAAAAATTTCGCGGGCCCATAACCCCCGAAAGTTTTTTTTATAAAACTAAATTGGATTTTGAAAAATTTCTAAAAATTATTTTAATTACTTACAAGTATAAATAAGTCTTTCGCATATTTTTATGACTCATGTAAGTAACTAAAATTTCACGACCCCCCCCCCCCCGCCCGCCCCCCTCGGTACGCCACTGCCTTACACTAATGAAGAGGATAGAGGGTTTAAGTTGAAGCCAATTTTACAGAATGCTGAAGATATCAAAGCAAAAAATTTAGCGAACAAACAGTGTGCACATTTTCTTGGGGTCGTGGTAACCCATGAAGGTAGTCAAATAATCACTGTATCGCAAACCTCACCAGTGATCAGCCATATCTGTGCCTGTTATCCAAATTATTATAAGTTTTGCGAGAACGGTAGAATGTCGCACAAAGGACGATTGAAACCTGAAGTGAAGCAGTCATTTAGGCAATAGCGGCTATTCGAGAAGATAATGCACGTCTAGCGTCTAAGATGGAAGAGCTTGCGCGGTTAGCTCGGATAGAGGTCAGCCTCGATTCTGATCCAAATGCAGTGGTGAGCTTTGTTTGACCAATTTATGTTGCGTAGAGCCTAACATAAGTTATATTTTCACAATTTCAGGTTTACGTCGGCAGTGATATGGAACGACTTCTCGATCAAACCGAAAAGAATATCGAGTCGAAGATGAAGTTGCAGACTTTGCTATCAGTTGTTGCGCTTTATGCAGCCATAGGTGTAGCAGTTCCTTTAGTCTATGCTGCCTTTAGAGGAGGATAACATATGGAAATCTCATCACTGATAGTTTTATGCAGCGCTTGATAGAAAATTTTTTGAGGCAAATAGGAGGTGAATGTAGTGTCAGCATTGACTTTGTAAAATCATCGAAACTGCACATTTCGACAAATAAGTGCGCTGGCGTTCCAGCAATAACGGGTTCCCTTTACTAGCTTACAGTTTCTATACTAGAACAGAATGAATAAATCGTGATATATTAGTATTTAGCAGTTTGTAGCATTGGAAGAAATCACATTTTGAATGGCCTCTCCTCATTCCCGATCAGTGAACAATAGTTGATTAGTCGATTGTGTTTTGTATCTGTTTAGGTGTATGGCAGCAATATAGCAATTGTTTATAAGTTTTGCTATGAAAACAGAGATAGAATCCAGTCATGACATGGAGTGTAGCTCTATAACATAACCTAATTTTCCACGCCGGAATGACCAGTATCAATACATTCTTTTTTTTATTCATCAAAACGAATAAAAGTATGTGAGAACACGAAGCTACTCTGAAGGCTTTATTAAGGCAGATTTAGATACTTGGCAGTGGCGTACCGAGGGGGGGGGGCGCTCGGAGAACGGGTCGCAAAATTTTTGAAAGTTACTTACATGAGTTATAAAAATGCGCAAGTGACTTGTTTGTACTAGTAAATAATTGAAATATCTTTTAAAATTTTTTAAAAATTCATTTTGGTCTTACAAGAAATTTTTTTCGGGGGCGTGGCTGACGTCACGCCCCCTTTTTCTGAAATTTCGGGGTTCTAAGCCCGCGAAAATTTTAGGGAGCATACAAAAAAATTTTTCGGTGTGCGCGCCTGATACTTGGGTATCTAGATCTGCTTGATCCTATGTACAAATTGTCCCAATAGTAAGTATACGCTGCTGCATGACGAAGGCACAATTCTTTGGGCGCGAACGCGGCTTTATTAGCCGCAGAGCGCAGGAGACGCAGCATTCATAATGGTGAAGATGCGCGCGCGCCGCGTTTGCGCCCGCTCAACTAATACGGCTTCTGCGCCTTCGTCATGCAGTAGCCTTTACACACACTTTTCAATCTTTGAGAACTCTCTTTTCACAGTCTTTTGCTTAGCTTTAAAGACAGCGGCTCGAGAAAATTGCAACTGCGCGCTTTTCGTTCCTCCTCGGCTTTCTGGATGCGCTTAGACCAGAACTGTGCTTGAAAAAGTAAAAAGGTGCTTTTTATGGCGTTCTCCGGTCTTGGAGATTGCTGAGGAGGCTGGATCGGAAATCCCCGCCAAAAACAGGGACTGGCTGCACTGTAACACCACTCATTTTGGCGGCAATTGGCTAATTGGCCCAGGTAGCCAATCGCGACTCGGCTGCGAATCTCCGCTCCGGCCTTCTTAGCAATCTCCAAGACCGGAGAACGCCATAAAAAGCACTTTTGTCTTCTTAGGTAGGCGCCAGACTAAGCGATTGCCTGCTTCAGCAGAACGCTGCGCAACTAGTAAGCTTATGTCATTTAGCATCACGTTGGACGGAAGACGTAGTGGCATTTGCGTTGTTCGCAACAACTATAGTTTTGGTGTGATGTCGAAAAACTTCGCAGTACGGGCGAATGATGAAAAGGCCTTACCACCAGAAAATGTTTGTCGTAGAGAGATCGCTGACACCGACATGATTTTCCTCCAACGTGACATCAAATGACAGTAACTACGCCGCATCCTGCTGAAGCAGGACGATCGGTTAGCCTGGCGCCTATCTTAAGCACAGTTGTGGTCTAAAAGCATCCAGAAAGCCAAGGAGGAACAAAGCGCGCAGTTGCAATCTTCCGAGCCACTGTCTTTAAGTGCCATTCAGTAAAGCAACCCCAGCTCAGATTCGAACTCGAGCTGATCAGCTATCTCTCTTCACTACTGTAGGATTACGGTAGCAACTTCCAGCATACAGCGCCATTGTGAAATGGGCCATCTCAAGGAAAATTCCAAAATTTTTTAGGAAGTTGTGTAACAGTGTTCTCAGACATGCTAGTTTCTTAGCACGACTTTATAGAGTTTTAAGTTCGTTTTAAATGGCTTAATCGCATTTTTGAAAAAAAAAACTGAAAATATTTGCGTTTAGCTGGTATAACTTGTAAAAAACTTATGGTAAAATGCGGATCTCATGTTCATACTCAGCGACTCCGTTTAGCCTCATAATAAAACTTTCAGCTTTTTGGGTGATCATTCTAGAGCGATGTAGCCATTTTTGGCCCCAACCCCTTTCTGAATTCCTACCGTAATCCTACAGTATTGAAGAGCGTCAGGTGCTTCGCCGTATATCAGATTTAGGCCGAACCCTGCTCTACCTAATACGTACTGGGAGCTAAGCAAAAGACTTTGCCGGAAGAAAGTTATAAGGACAAAAGCTGTGTACTTACTTTTGGGACCTGCATAATTCATTAGAGACCCTTACAAGGGACGGCCAAAACTCGAAGGGCCGACCAGTATAAGTTGCATACCTTTACGAGTTTGGGACGCTGTTTTGAAATCTTTCTTTATATGCAGAGCATTGCTGGAAAGGAAGTTATGAGCATTTGTCACTTCCGACATTACCAAAGAGCTAGTGCTGTTAGTGGACAATAGCTTCCTAGCAAAAGATTATTAGCTTCCCGCTTTCTCAAAGTGTGAATATTTACGTCGCAAACGATGCAAGTGTTTTTCTAAGTGACTACTGTACAACGAAACTCCTGCACATTTCTTTGGACAATTGCTTCGAAAAGTTCGCGTGTGATTGCCCCCCCCCCCAAATTACCCATGCCGCGAGTTGCTCGATAAACAGATTTTGATCCTGGTACCCACTATGCTTTCTTAGTTGACCGGTCAGCATGCTTGAAGTTCCCGATGGCTGACTTCAAAACCCAAAACCTGATGTATGCCCAGCATGCCCCTATGGCTGGCCGCAGATGCTGGCGCATTAGAAGTCGTTTACAGCCTCTGACGCATTGCAGTCATTTCTCTTCGGCAAACATAAAATTGGAGAGGGTATTTATTCATGTCGGGTTTCGTACATGGTGAACAATTTGCGTGGCACTTGAGCGCGAAAAATCAGTTACATGTTTGATAGTATGAGTTATTATGTCCGTCTACAGTTCCAGATTATTTGCTGCGACATCTGAATTCGCATGAATCAGTCAGTATTTATAAGGTTATCGTCGCCGCCCATGAACTCATCTTCCATCCTTTTAACCTGCTTGAAAATACACCAACTGCTTAGCATATCGCTTGTCGAGGATAAAATCGTCGGGCTGTGCCCATCAGCGGAGGGTCAAGACGATAATCTCGTGTGTATTCCCTGGAGCAAAGTTTTGTAGCAATGAAAGTGTTGTAGTTTCTGATTTTAAAAACTTACAATGGTTTTGAAGGGCAGCGTACAGTAAGTTTTGAGTTAGTTTAGGCGGAAATTGGACTGGCGGGAGCCCGCTTCGCAACGTTTCGCGCCGCTTTGCAGTCTGCGTTCCCCTCATTCTATCTATCTCGCTGAGCCAATGGCGGCGGACACGCTGCTCCACTTGGAATTTTCGCCTCCTCCGGATTGAAAAGGCGGTACATGCAACTTCCCATTCCACTTTTCGTCATTGTAGCATTCTCAGAGGTTCTTTCTCCTTTAGTTCGGCACAATCCCATTCGTGTAGAAAAGCGTCCTCGAGGATGTTTCAAACATCTTCGCACGCCAAGGGGGATGGCAGTTAACCCTAAAGTCTCTCTCAATCAAGAAAATGCAGTGGGAACATGTGCTAAGAAAAATTGGTGAGTCGACGAAAATATTGTGAATGTCATACATTGAAGTCAGGCGAGTGGCATCTGTGCTAGTTTTGGACGTCATTCACCACTTTTTATGCAACCAAGAAGGCATTGTGATTTCAAAGGATTAGCTTGCCACAGAAAAGAAGAAGGAAAACAAAATGGGGCAGATGGACTTGTATCTAGGTCACTGAAGATTACAAAAGTAGAATTCTCATTTTGGATTAGGAGATGAAAAAGCCAATGAGCGAAAAATAGAAGATACCGAAACAGGCGACAACTACATCGGTTGAGTTTTACGAGTGACCAGATACAGCAAATACTTCCAGCATTTCATCCATATCATCATTAAACACTCGCTTGATAGGTAACGACTGTTCGGCACCTCTTGCGGTGCACATGCAAAAAAGGATTTGCGAGCAAAGGTCGTCCAATTTGGTACTGCAGCACCTTTATGAAGTGCGAAGCGGATGTACTTCGCTTTTCTGATGCAAAAACTTGCGAGGCAAACAAAAAACATAAGCAGATAAGAGTAATTCATCTAGCCGTTCTTTTACTTATAGGGGGTGAGGCATACACACCAACAACAAATAAAAATCTATTTTCACTACTGATGATTGACTTCATTCACGTATACATACAATACAAGCTCGTTGTGCAGAAGTTATCCTCTGAGAGTGAGAACCTCCGTCATGGCGCGGAAGGTGCGAATACCTGACTTGACCTCGGGTTTATTACCTCAATGAATCGAGGCCGGCGCTGTCACAAATTCAGATAGTCAGCCTTAATTCAATTTCAAAGTAGTATCTCCAATCCCTTTGAACTACTTTACGAACTTTGGTGTTGTGACAATATTACTTTTCCTTATTCTATGTTTACTGTTTTTTTTCTATTCTAACAGAATCTAAGCCTTTGTTTTCTTCAACATTGCTCAAACTTCCCATCGTAAACACAATGCAGATGTATATCATGCTGAAGATTACGCGAATTCCGTTAGAAACTGAAACTGAACTCTCATAGACAGTGTTTAGCAATGTTGAAGAAAACACTGTCGCTTACTCTTACCAGCATTAATTTCTTAACTTTTCATGAGAGGGGTGACCTGCGACTTGTCTCGACGTTCGTGCATTTTTGATATGCAATCAAGTATAATGTTAGCAAAAGTTCTGAGACATTACCAGCTTGATATAATTAGTCTACAATTCGCTTATACACAAAAATGGACATGTCCACTGTGTATCATCATAACTTATAATAACGGGCTAAGGGTGTTTACGTGACTTTGTGTGTGTGTGTGTGTGTGTGTGTGTGTGTGTGTCCGTCTGTCTGTAACGAAATTCGTAGGGAGAGTTCCAGCCAACTTCTTGAGCCCAAATCTTGCATAGCACATTCTAGCAGCAGGAAAGTCTTTTGTGAAAAAGCACAAGCTGATCCGATAAGTGGATCCCCTGGAAATTGCGCGTGAAACGGGTCCACTATGCATTCAGCCCACAAAATTGGGTCCGTAATTCCATTTTTTGCAGAGTGGTGGGTGTTTATGGCAAGTAAATGTGCAAGCCATGAACTTATGCCCAAATAAATGGCTAAAAGTCCATTAATTTACAAAAAACGGGGCCAAAAAGTATTGCTTGCGTAAATGGTCAATTTGCCAAGGTTCTAGAAAAGCATTTGAGAAGATTTTCGCACAGAGATGTAGCTCACGGTGACTATTGCCTTTATGGCGATTATCAAACCATGACAAATTCAAAAATCTATTCAAATTTGCCTTTGTCTTCCTGCGAAAAGTTTTTTCCATGCGAAATCACCGATCTCACGTGAAAAAGCTTTTTAAATGAGTAGTTGTTTACATTTCATTCGTGGTAGTCGGCATAGCACAGTGAGTTCCAGTGCCACGATTTTACGAGAATGAGTAAGGCACATAGATAGTAGAGCCAGTGCGAGCCTCTGCGAAGCAGAGGTGACGCACTGGTGACTTATAATAAGCCGCTTACTTGTCGGTATGTAAGTCTGTCTGTTACGAAATTACAGTGAGGAATGATTTATGATACTAAACATCATGTAAGATTTAGATAGCGAGTATGGTTCCTTTTTAACTACGGGTCTCATGTTTCAGTCAACCGAACAACGACTGGAGAGACAAGCTCTCAGGGAGTGAGTTAACCACGGTTCATGATGGCCAGCGCGAACCTCTGCGAAGCAGAGGTGAAGCATTGGTTATTATATAAATGTGTACCGTGTACTTGTAAGCTTTCAAAATATGTTTGAAAGATGCTAGGCTCACCGGTGCACAATGCATCATTTCTTGATTACCATGATTTTTCTTGTGAGCCGTACGTCTCAGTCACTGTAAACATTGACGCATAAATTTTGGAAATGTGATGTCCTAGGCTTTTTGCACAGTAATAGGCCTTTGTGCAATTGAAAATATCGAATAAATCATCTTTTGCAAAGATCTTGTCAGTGAAAAATTTGGAAAAAGAATTGAAACTTCAGATGGTAAGGTTCTCGAGCATCCGCACTAAGCTGTTCTAAAAGAAAAAATTCCTTATAATAATAAGAAAGATAGTTTTATATGTTTTACTCCGTTTCGTCCCTTTCCCTGGACGGAGTTTTGAAATCTAACCCTCTCCGGGACTCATCAATAAGGAGAGAGGGTCTAGTTTAGTTTACAAAAGTTTTTTTGAGAAAAATTTGAAAACTCATCTTCTGAAAACCATGTTCGTCTAATGATAGTCGTATAACGTGTGATCTTCTGCATCGAAAAATAAGAATGGGGTTGTCTTAACTTTTTATTTTCATATTGTTATCATTCGCACTGAATACATCATTTGTATTTTGTTATCTATACTGTGGTTGGTCTTATAACATAAATATTTTATCTATATATTATTAATTATGATCCAAGTCCTAAAAACTTATAGTTGATTATATTATATATGTATAGTATGAATGGATTTCTATTCAAACATTTAAAAATTGGAGATGCTATTGTATTATTATACCCATTATAAAGTAGAATGATTTTGAGTTGTAAGATTTTTTGCACAAAATCGTTCAAATATGGACACGTTCTTGCTATCCTAAGAGTTTCAGTGTATACGGTTGGTTTTTTGATATTAATTGAAATATTGGATGTAGAATGTATGAATCTTTTAACATTAGAGTTGAAGTAATCAGTTTTATTATATAATTTTGTAAATAATTTGTTGTCTACTATTTTACTCAAGTCGAGATAGTCAGAGCTAGATATACTCGAATGTGTAGCTTCTATTTGAAGTTTATGATCATAAGTTTTCTTGATTTACTTATCGATAGTATTTTCTTCCATGTTATGAATGAGTAATAGATCATCCAATAAGGAAATATTCGGTAACTTTTTGTGATACTTTGAATGGAATACTTATGTATATTCGTACCAAGAAAGTGTAAGATCAGGTAATAATGGGCTAAAGTTACACTTTGAGTTTTTGTCTTCACTTTCGAGTTTTTTCTCATGAGCGTTTTGAGAATGAAAAAAGATAATCCTCAATTTTGTAGCGTTAAACTTGTCATGGTGGGGTCTTTATTCGAATTGCCTAATATGCCTGCAATGTCAATACAATGTCAGTACAATGCCCAGGTTCAAAAAAGTTGAAACATTCGAAATCAAAGAGTCGGTTTGAAATTGCTGTTAGACCGTACATACTGCTTCTTTTCACGAATGGATTGTAGGAGCTGCGGTTAAAAACTGCTTTCAAGTCATCGACGGTTTACTCGGAATTGTGAGTGCTGCGTGCAAAGTTTATTTTTGTAATCCTTCTCGTTACAATCAGGTTGGATTGCAAGGAATGAATTGAAGTTTTTATGAATTTATTTTATCCGGCATTGCATGAGTAAAACTAAAGCGTATCAGTGTCGAAACCAGCGCAGAAAAGGAAAATGCACTAGTTGAGATAGTCCTAATTATGTCCACCCATGGCTCAGTTTGGTATTTTTTGGGCGCTTCGTTCTAGTGCCTTTGTAATCTTAAACGTAAATGTATCCGAGTATAGTAGTGTTCCCGCATATCAGGCTGATGTGCGGGCTACCATATGCATGTATGATTAAGAAGGATTGCCTTAAAGGCAGTGTCCGGCAGATTTTGCATTTCCATCGTTTTGCATGTTTTGGGCCTTTTCGACCCGTAGATCGGGGCGTTTGCACAATTTCCAAAAGGCAGCTCTGACGAGAATTTCAGCGGAAACTTGGGAGACCCTGGCACAAAGACCCTGCTGCCTGTAATTTTTGCTTTGGATAACATGCACAATGCGGGAGAGCGGTCGTGGGGTCCCGCGCCGAACGGTAAGCGAAGTCGTCCAAACGCGCCGACTGGGGTTGCGCGCGCCAGTTCAAGAGCTGTTTTCTCGACCCCTTCAGAAAGCGGAGGCAGGCGGTCCGCAAACTCGCGCTTTTCTGCAAGCGGTCTGCAGAATTTTGGGGCGTGGTCAAGGTCAGCGAGCGGTACTTCCTTTACTAGCTGATGTTCTGCCAGCGGGCAGCAACGCAGAATTTTCTGCAATCGCTCGTCAAATAATCTCTTTCAGCAAGCGTTGGCCGAAGCAGCAGGCGCTCAGTTTTGAGCAGTTTCGGGCATACGCCGAGCAAAGGTGAAACTCTATATGGCAGAGGTGGCACCGGTGGTTTGGTTACCAGAGTTTGGGGTACTTCCTCTCAGCGGAAAGTACCTGGGGGCTGCGTGGCCCTCCAAGAAGGACCGTGCGGTCCTCATTAATTTTGCATATTCTCGCGGAGAGTCCGCGAGAATGCGGCCACTGCGCCGCAGCTAATCTATAAGGAAACCGCGATTGTTCTCCGAGCATTAATCTGAAATTTCACCAAAATTCTTCCAAATATTTGCAAGCGGACTGCAAGAAATCAGCGAACTATTTTTCTGGTGCCCTCCTGCCCATAAATCGCATGGCCGCCTGCTCCCGGCGATTATCTAAGCAGGGGGAACATTTCTGGTGCCCGCCTGCCCATAAATCGCATGGCCGCCTGCTCCCGGCGATTATCTGAGCAGGGGGAACATCAACCGGCAGGGCTGCGCCTGGAGGTCAGTGGGATGCCCAGGAACCCCACCATAGCAATATCCCCTATGGCGCAATCTTCCGGCACACTGCCTTTGACGACATTAGTAGCTTTTCGGTGACTATTCGATTTTGATTGTCGCCCAATCTCTTCTGAAGTTGCTTGTGGTGACTTGTTGAACTGTACGCCAGAACTGGTAGTTCTTTGTCATAACATTTCAGCTATCCTTTCTTCAGAGTCGAAATTGTCGAATGCGTAAGTAAACTATCCTGGTCGCGGAGCAGTCCCCACCTCCAGACGTCAGTGGTAAGTTGCTCTCTTGCATCGGCGAAGGAAGCTGAGGACTCCATGTGTGAGTTGAAGTAACGACACGCGGAAGAGGTAGCTAGCTTCCGCCATGCTCTTATGGCCTGCCACAACAGGGATACACAAGGCTAATTAGAGGCCATAGGCTACCAACCAACCTACCCCTCAATCTCAACCGCCAGCTATAAGCCGATCCAAACATTGTCGGCAGTTGTGGGTCATTAGTAAGTTAGGCACTGCCTAGGATCATGCCTATCCTCCTTGCTGATGGAATCCTACTGGACACAAGTACACAATGAACACGATTAGCACACCGATATTCCTGGGGCTAAGGCCTAAGCCCATAGTCCATCACTGCAGTCAAACACTTTTCCGTAAACAATATTTTATGCTTACAATCTAGATTTGGTGTCATATGGTTGCCTCCACGCTCAAACAAGCAATTTTTTAATTTGGGCATTGCTCTCAAATCGCGCGCGCTTTTTGCAAGGCACTATGGAGCACGTCCATGGTATAGTAACCTGCTTTCGAAACCCGTGCTTGGCTGAGTGATTGCTTTTCGCACTACAGGAAGTGTGTTGTATTGGCTTGCACACTATTTGTGAGATTTTCCTCCATATACTTCGCTGGTAATGCATGTACACAATTTTTCCGGTGCTCCACCCCGAACCCACAAAATCGATATCACCTCTGCTATATGTCCCAAAAACAAAGTCCAGTGTACTTCCATTCCATCTGTGCCGGACCTTGTACAGACTTTTGTGCATGGCATTGAAATGCTAAAACCTCTTTGTCCAGACACTGTCTTCGACGCTGTCGCTGCTGTTAATCTACAGAAATTACAATATTACAAAAAAGTGGCATAGCTTCGCGCGGTCCCCTCACATCATAGATTTACCATTCCGTTTCACTTCCGGTAGATAACGCATTTTTGTTTCCTCACAAGTTCTTCTCAGTTAGACGAATAATGGGTATCATGTTCTCGTCTACAGAATAGCCGACCCCATCAGCCAAGTGAAAGAAAGCTACTCGTATACGTGCATTGTTCACTGCTTCGTATTCGTATAATTTTCAACGCGACCTTGAGCTGGAGAAAACTGGAGCGTTGCTTTATGTTGGTCTTTCAGGTGTTATATTAGGCTGTTCACTAAGTTTTGCAACTACTTTTATAATTTCCCTCACTTTGCATGAGACGCGCTCAAATTTTACCATCATGTAGGCCGTGACGTAAGCTACAAGTGCAGCCACAGTTCTAAAATTCTGACATCGCAGGGTGGGGGGGGGGTTTACGGTGGGTGTAAGGTATGAGGGGTAAAATTACAGATTATTACAAAATTGGATGAAAATTTGCGTAGTTAGGTTTTCTGACATGCTGATCACGAAAACGACATTGGTTCTGCATGATAAAAGCTTTTTGCAAGGTTACGGTAGGTTTACGGTATGGGGTCTCACGCTAAAGAAGAAAAGAGGCGTTGATTTGATGAATGATTATGATATTCATATTCGGCAGGGCAAATTACTCCATCATGCAAAGTTCTAGTGATTGACGCTTTTCCCCAAGCTTTGCGTACAGCGCTCGTTTAACTTTATGAGGGCGCCAAATCTTGATTTGTCTTCGAATCCCATTTCTTCCTTACTGCTCTTGATGAGTCAATCTCTAGCAACATTTGATGCACACTTTCGAATTGTTATGCATGATCTAGTTTGAGAACGGCTTCATTTTCACTTAAAACCCCATAAATCCTCGAACTTCACCAGTTTTCGAAAAACTCTCGGATTTTTTCTATTTTGTCATCAGAAAGCGAGCGGTTTGTGCCAGGTTATAGCTCAGCTCGCCAATATCGTAAAGCGAGAAGTTAAGGACTCAGTTGCAAAACTTACTGAACAGCCCAATAGAAATCACGTCAATCTTCAATCCTAAATTTTGTTTCTCACTTTACAAGTGCTCACAAAATTTCTGTCTAAAATGAGGTTTTTTTATCGCCTCATGATTACTTTTGAATATTTCACATGATTCTAATGATTTTACGAAATTTGCATTGCCTCACTGTCAGCAGCTAGCATGAATTTTTCTTACGTAAAGACGAGCATGGAATGTCGGATCCATTAGGTTTTTGATTACGATTTATAAGTCGGGCATCAACATTCACCGCCGTGTTACTCAGTTACTCAGGTTGTTACTCAAACTCGAAAGGTATGGTATTAGATCCGCAAACCATTGAAAGTGAAGAGTATTCACATCATGCCTTACGTTTACTTCCTCACACCGCCTTCTGTGTTAGATCTCTCATCAGTGTCGGCATTTCCTGATTGTTTACATAGTCCTCGTTTTTATTCGATGCGACCTAAAACTCAACTGTGATGATGTAGGTCGAGGACGGTGCATTTTGCAACATTTTCATGTGACCGTATAAAGTAGTGAGCAAAACCTGCTCCAGTCCAAATTTGTTATTGTCTATGCGTTGGAGACTATGGTAAGTGGAGTAACTCTCACCATCAGTACACTCCTAGTCTAGAATCAAAACAAGTTGATTTCCTTTTGAACCTTCCGGGAAGCATGGAGGCGACCATTAAATTTTCATCCAACATCTATTGATTCATGAAAAGCTTATGGATTCAAAAGAAGCCCCACTGTCTAAACAAATCGAGAATATAGTGTTTTCTTCAATAGATTTCATTTGTGACATGACATATATTTACTAGTCGAAAGAGTAATTAGCTTTTAAACCAAGCGAAGATTTTTTTACAATGCTAAAAAAAATGGACCAAATCACTCAGATATTATTGTAATCGGAAAATCAACTTTGTAACCTTTTGAATATCCCACAAGTATGTATGTTGTATGTATTGTGAATCCGTTCTACAAAAACGAAAGCCAGCGAAAGCTAATTACTATTCGAGTAAAAGAAAGCAGGCCGTTCCGAATAAAGTCGTTCAAGAGCAGTTACTTTGTGCGAGTAAATTGGCATCAATCTTTTTCGGGAACGTTACTAATTCGTGCAAATGCTTTTCAGAATTAGGATCTGGTACTTTTCATAGAAAAAGTTTTACGATTTGTGGTTGACTTGGCCCCCATTCATCTTGATAGAATTTCTTGAATTGATTTGTATGGAAAACAATGCACCTTGTAGAATTTATTGAATTCTTCGATCATCCAAAGTTCCACCTCCAAGCATCCTGCAATCTTGTGACTGGTTGGATTCTCGTAATCGAACGTCATCCATCGATCAACTCCGCTTGTGTCAAGCTTATTCTAGTTTGCGACCTATGAAAAAAGCAGATACCAGCTTTATTATGCGGCTAAACTTTGAGCCAATTAAATTTCGCGTTTGCATAGGAGAAGTCAAGTGACAATACAAACTAATAAGCCTTCCAATTACTACCGATTAGATACATCTAAGAAAGGTTGTACTAAGTCGTTCTACAAGCCTCGCACCAAAATTTTTCAAACTTAAAACATGCATAAACTGTTACCTAGCGAAGGAAAATCATGCTTACAAAACTTGCTGGAGCAAATCGAATGCATATTTTCCAGTAAAATTTGGCAGGTCAGGAATGACAAATGTCTAAGGCCCCGGTCAGACTTCACGCGACTTAATCGTCGCGACCAAATCGCCAAGATTTCCATTCATTTTCATTTCACATTCAAAAATTTCGGTCTGGAAAAGTATCACAACCGAATGCAAGTTGATCTGCATGGAATGATGTTGTAACAGTTGTCTCCTCGCGATTCAGTCGCGACGATCAAATCGCGTGAAGTCTGCCCGGGGCCTAATGGAATAAGACAATAAGTTTTTTGCTTTCAGCCCATCGTGGAAACCAAGAAGAACTCGTACCAGTCGTATATTTTGTAAAATTTTGTAAATTTCAATCAATCCTTCCGTTCTTTAGTCCTGTTTCGAGTAAATTCTACGCTAAAATGGAATTTTTGAGGTTCAGAAGATATGGACTTTCAACTGCTTCTTTGAGAACCACTGATGAGCAGCCCCGAGAAAGCTGCACTATCGGTTCAGTCCTTATCCTCGGAATAAAATTTGTAATATCTATCATAAAAAGTATCAAATACCTTTCATTATCTTTGATGACTTCTGCGCTATACAAGTTCATGTTATAAACTAGGTAGATCATTTTCTAAAATTTTTTTTTACCATACAAATCTTTTTACAACAGCCCTGGACAGATTTCGGCACAAGGCACCGGTCAAGATGGTTATCGCTTTTTGGAAAAAAAGCAAAGGGTATATCGTTTCTGTGGCCGAAAAGGCACAAAAATTGCGACTTTTTCTAGCAGGACTCGGCTGAGGTGACTTTTGGAAAATGCAAAAAAAAAAACGAAGTTCCCCCCCCCCCCCTTGATTTTCGCGAAATTTTACGAAGTCCGCTTTGACCCTTAAACTTAAACGTAAAAAAACCCTCAGAAAATGAAACGTCGACTAAAGAAAACTTCGCAATTTTGTGCCTTTTCGGCCTCAAAAGCCTCCTTTGCTTTTTGTCCCAAAAACGATATCCAGCTTGCTTATAAGCCACCTGTGCCGAGCCCTGTTTTTTAGTCGACGTTTTGTTATTTTTTAGGTTTTTTGCGTTCAGATTTTAGAGTCAAAGGAGACTTCGTATGAAATATTCAAGATTAAATGGGACTTCATTTTGAAATTTCCCTAGTGCCAGCTCGTGCCGAGCCCTGCTTCAGGACCACCCTGATAATTCCAGAGCCACTATTTTGTTCAAAACCCAAAATCCTACAATCATGTCACAACACAGTAAGATCCCGATGTAGTAGGACAGATACACTGTCAGTCTCCCTCGTGCTAGATCGTACGAATGCGGTGTGTTACCCGAGCGAGCGATGAGGTTTTCATGATTCCATTAGCAATTCGACAATCGGTTGAGGAACGGGGTCGAGAGCCTGTGCGCCTCGTTTTGCAACAGCCGATCGTCGGCACACTCGTCCTCTTCATAGACCGTAGAGTCGGCAGCCGACCGCCGTCTCTACTTTTCCGAGCCGAGAAGAAACTCCCGCCGTCGGCGGCAGAGTCTCCGACTAGTATAGTCATCCAAGTGGTGCTTCTTTTGTCATTTATTACGATTTCCTCCCTATCCTTATATATTAAACTCTAAACGTTCTCTGCGTTTGATTGATAGCCTTTTCACCAGATAATTCTCCTAAAATTCTCATCCACATCACGTTGCCCAATCAACGCTTATTTCTCGCCAGGTTCTCATCTTACTGGGTATGATTGCAGTATTTTACCTATATCTAATAACGATACTTATATACCTGGTTTGGAAAGTATTTACAAAAAATCCATTTCCCGGTCATAACTTCGAAAATTGCAAAAATTGGCAGTGATCCGACCAAAGTATAGCGAGAATATTGTTTGCTATTAAGATACCCCAAAAAATATGCACAGTGTTCAATCTTTAATGACTCTCGTTCCAATCTCTCTGGATCTCCAAACATTTTGTACAGCAGGCTTCGAATTGAATTTTCTCCCGTTACTGTAGAATCACGATAGAAACTTTGAAGAGAATTTTGCGTCACTGAGGTCATCTCATCTCAGGAAATGGAGCCAAACAGTCTAGAACTTTCAAGACTAATCAGAGTTGCGCCGTAATAACTGTTTTCATAATTTCCTTTGAATGTGGTAGCAACGTTTGCAAAGCTTAAACCTCCATTTGTAAAAATTGGGCAGCGCAATCATCGTGCGTGAAGACCCTACTACCATAAGTTTTCAGAATTTTTGGCAACTTGTGCGATGTAGGTATCCATAATGGCGGTGTGTGCTAAGTAGTTCCGACCGTAATCCTACAACATTGGTGATTCGCTTTATATTCCAAATCTAAGCTGAAGCCTTTTTCGAAAGGAAACCTAAGCTCCGCGAAAAGTTTGCTCATTTTTGTGGACCCTCTGTATGTGCAATTTACATTTTCCGCGTGAAATTGACCCAAAAGTCGTTTCTCTCGTTATTTTGGCTCTTTCGTTGTTCAAAAAAACTTAAAAATGACCTAAGTAGCGTGAATGGATTACATAGCATACCCTTCTTTTTTAGACTTCCCTCCCCTATCGCTAGAATCCAGGAAAACTGCAGTTACACACATTTTCAAAGAAAAACTGTACATGCAGAGTTACTGTAGCTTTCGCAGGCAAACTTAGTCTTCCTGTAGAATCACATCAACTCTTTTTCCGTATTTTGTAGGACATGCAAACAACAGCTGCTTGATTACATTAGTAGGCAAACCCCATTCCAAGAATAGCGCCGAAGAATTTTTTCCAATGGTTGAGAGGTGAAATGAAACTAATTATAAGTGCGTTAGATAAATGGAACAAGAAAGAACGGCTTGACCCAGACACAATCCGAAAGCTTTACCATGAGCGAATGCTACGAAGACCTTCTTTAATTTTTTTCTTGCGAGTCATAAAGATTCCCATGGATATGAAGAGGGCTTTGCGCTAAAAAACGAACGATTTTCTAGTTCCAGAGGCAAGAAGCTTTCAAATTAGCAGATCTAGTTATTGCGTCAGAGCTTTCCTTGGGTGAGGTGGGAGAAAAATCAATTATAATTCTCAAAATAAAATAGTGCAGACAATAAGCAATGGCGCAAAATCAACTTTATGACTTGGAGCAGATTTGTTTTTGTTTGAAGCAAACATATATGCAAAATATCTTTCAGAATCAACAAATTAACAGACAAGAATCATTTGAAAACTTAAAAAAATGCGCTAAGTAAATAAATAAAAATAACATTAAAAGGGGCGAGCAACCGCGCATAAATAGAGCAAATTGAGCGTAAATGTTGACCGTGGTGACACGGATTCGCAGCCTAAAAAAGCTCAACGGTTTCTTTACTTTACACTTTATACTGTATGATCCTAGCCCTTATGATTTCCATATCGCGGTTGTCATAATGTTGTTCAAGCAAGATTCACGCGCAATCGGCCCATATTGGTCAGTTGAGTTCTCATCGTAAAATGTCCAATTCCTCCCCAATCAAAGGTCATCCAGCTCTCCTATTGCATATTGTAAAGCAGATCGTTCCACTCTAATTCATACAATAATCCGCAATAATTGAGGTAGCAAAGATTTTCTTTTCGTGAACTACGGCTGCGATGGAGCAATAACGGTTTCTAGAATAAATATTACAGAGTTTTTTCCTGACCTCGCTAGTGATTGCGCACCTCATTTCAACAAATTTCGCCGTCCGACAGTAATAACAATTTTATCAGGTCATTTTGATCAATAAAGATGCTGAACAGTCTTTCTTATCATAATCCGGTTCTAGTACTAGTTATTCTTATCGTTTTTTATGATAATTCCCTTACACAAGTTTGTTAACTGAAGAGTATTGGAGGGGTACAGTACATTATTGGCACGGTAATTATTGACAGAAAATGAAATAAGCCAAACCACGGTGTTAGTCTTCTCTTTCTCAATTTGTATATTGCTAATTATTGACAGAAATAAAAATAAGTCAAAACGCGATTTTAGTTTTTTTTTCCTCAATTTGTATTTTGCCAGTAAATCTAGTATATCAATTTTCACAACATTTAAATCTATTCGGAATTCTCTATTTAAGACTTCGTTGTCCTACCTAGGCTCTGAATATGGAAGTATTGAGTCAAACTACTTAAAGCTACGCTTGCTCGCTTGCTCTGCTAATTACACTAAATATGTCTACGGCTCGAAATATTCAGAGCGCGGATTTTTAAAACGAATAATTCCAAATGGTTACATATTACATATTTACACATTCTTACTCGGCTTCAAGCATTTAATTCTATACAAAACAGTGAATTATTTTTCTAGAGTTTTGCTCCTCGAGCAAGCACAGCCGTAGGTAATCTTCCTCAAAATACCCTTTTCAGAGCCTGATGAGGACAAAGCTAAGATGCTCGATAGAAATTTATAAGTGGATTAGAATGGTGAAACTTTGCAAGTACTTGCACAATAATCAAGTACAAAAAACGGAAAAAACGCGGATTGGCATTTTCTGCGTTCATTCGAAAGATTATCGCGAGTACTGTTAGTATCTATCTTGATTTACTGCAGCCAGTCATTGTTTATGAAACCTTCGTTCCGTGGAGGGCTTATCAATTTTACTTATCCGTTTAAGGGAAGGAACGAAATGGATACTTCCTTTGTTATTGTTTTTCTTTTTACTTATCTAAATTTAAACAATTTTATAATCCTTATCTTATTGTTTTTGTTACTACATAGTTTATTTTGCTGTGCTTGTTCATGCGTGTTTTTTACATATACTTTAACCGAGCTCCCTAAAATGCAGCATGTACTTGTTTGAGTAAAAATATTCACAATAAAGAGAGGAAGAAAGAGAGGAAGACGGAGAACTATTTTCAGATGTGTAATAAGCTTTATTCTCTCAAAGGTTACGATTCAACATCTAGTGTCGTTTATGCTTTTTTGCGTTTCTTCCTTTCTTTAAAGGAGCTTCGAGCGATTTGTTGAAAAGCATGATTGTTTTTCTAAGAATATGTTGACAATTAGTAGTTCTGCGCAATTTTTTGCTGCCTTTGGTTTGTTTAGCATACATTTGATTCACATTTCTAAGGTGCGCAGGTTATAAGAAGATTTGTTAACGCTTTCTCATCCAGAATAGCATCCTTCAGTTCCTAAGTCCATCTAAGGCGCCTTTGCGAAGCCAAACTTCATTGGATGTTTGATTGAAGGTTCAGAAACCATAGCTTATTTCTACAATGACTGAGGTTTTCATATCGGTAGCTCTATGGAAGAAGTCTATTATCTGCTTCCTTCCCAAACGAGAACTTATAAAAACAAGTTGTATAATTTTAGGCAATTTCTGCGTTTGCGCGTGGAATAGCTCGTTCTGTGCAGGATAGAACCTAAGCTAGACAATATAAACTCGTGCCCTCCTGTTGTGAGGCTCAGACAATCTCTCTCTACCGTATTCTGAAAAATTTTAGTTTTTCTCCTTTCAAACATCTCCAATTTTAATTTTACAAAGCTGAGACCATGTCAACAAACAGCACTTCCTAACAGCTCTTGAATGACCCGAAAAGAAGAGTAAAAAGCTGTGAAGTATTGGTTGGGTCAAGCATGCTTTTACGCTTTTTGTTTGTTGTATCGTATCCGCTGACGCGGGCGGACCAATTGACCTTCCCCTCTTTCTCCTCCATTTCTACTACGGCGATTTCTTTTTCTTTTACGTTTTGATATTCCCGCAGTAATCAAACAATGTCACTTGCACTAGTTTGATGAGGTTTGTCGGATTGAAATTGAAATTTGATAGAAAATTAGTCTCGTATTGGTGTTGATAAATAAAGAGGATGATTAGTGATCATGCTTCTTTGGAACCATAATGGAAAAACTAGTGAAACTAAAACAAAATCTAAAACAAATTTAGAGAATAGATTTTTTTTCAAGCCACTCACTAGTCGCTGCCACTTCGTCTAAGCGTTCCAAGAAACCATAGAAAATTTCTAAGCGTTAACCTCAAAGAATTTTTAGCCTCAAACTCATTACAAAGCAAATTAGCGGCAAAACGCTATAGAAGTTCTTGACCTAGTGACGAATTAGAAACAGGAAAAACTCTCCGAAGAGGACTTTTCAAAACGGCGAACTGCTCTTCACCCGCACTTGGACGTATACAACTAGATAATAGCCGATTCTACGGCTCGACTGCTTCATATTCTCTTTCTTGTTTAGAAATTTAGTCATTTGGGGTCGATTTACCACCAATTATGTACGAAATTTTCTGATATCCACAAAGAACCGCTTATCACTTTGTGATATTTGCAGTTTTTCAACTGAATGTATTTTTCACTCGTCTTTGTTTGAGATCCATTTGCTGTAGTGGTTAGGCAAACCACTGAAAATAGGGAAAATAGATGTTTGCCTTCTTTTCTTCGAAAAAAATGTAATACGCTTAATGAAAATTCCAAGTCCCATCAAAATTATAATTCATACAGCATCAGCTGTCTTGGACCTGCTATTTCAAATCAGCCTCCGTATCTTAACGTTTCAAAGGATTGATAAAGAGCAAACTTTGCCGCATTTGGCAAAAAAAACCTCAGAAATAATTATGGGTATTGGGACTAGGGTATTTATATTGCCAGAAAGCTCATAGCTGCTCTATTCTTAAGCTAGAATTTTTTGGATATAATTCGCAAAAATTTCAATAGGTCTATAGTTTTCAAGGACCAAACTTATTTGAAATGAATATCGTCTGGCAGATTAGATATGTACCATGATGAGCAATAAGTAATGGGAACATTTCTTCTCGAACTTATCCTCAGATCAAAAAAGAATATCGACAGATGAACGCTCTAGGCTGTATATGACTTTTTTCTTTCTTTCTTTCTCTTTCATCGTTTGTTTTCCAGCCAAGGTCAAAGGGTTAAAATGGAGAATTAGAAATTCGCATTACTGTTGACTTAACCGAATAAATCAGGGAATATCGTTTTGTATGTGATTTCTTACGTACATCTCTTTGGATGTCTTCCCCCTACTGACAAAGCATCAAAAAGAAAAGAGCTAAACTTCCCACCGATTTCTGATGCTCACTTTTCCAATTTAAAAACTTGGGAAAGACCTTGAACACAGGATATGTAATAGCTAGCTTGGCGCATGCGTTAACGACTATTCGTGCTCTAAAGAAAAGGCATTTCCCATTTCAAACTTCGATTCCAAATTCTCACTTGTCGTGTTCAGCAACAGAAAAAGAAAATTGCTGCACATTGTTTTTCTTTCCAATATGCTGAGCAATTTTTGACGCGTAGCTAGACTTGCTATGAAAACCAGTGGATCCAATTCTCAGCCTTAATTATCGCACCGCTTCTCATTTCTTCGAGGGTGCAAAGGCTTAAAAGATCAAGCTATAGCCCAATTTCCTTAGGAAATGGTGGGATGCGCATTGGACTGTGCGAGGACTTTTCAACGAGGAAGAAAGTCATCGACGGTAACGATGATTGCCGCTAGTTTGTGGCGCCGCCCTAGTGCAAGACCTTCATCACAACTTCCATTACTCTCTCTTCAACCAGCAAGGACGGAAATTCCATCATTCTGAATCTCCAAACTTTTCAACATAATGTTCAAGCAAAAATGTGCTTTTCTTTTACGAAAAGAAAAGTGTGTCCTTTTGGACCAGCTGTGGTGTTGTTGCTGTATATCGTTTCCTCTACATTGTCCAACTTCTCAACTCAGTTGAGGTTTTCTCAGAAATTGCTAAGCAGCCAATTTACTTCGAACTTGCTCCATTGGAAAAGCCAAAGCCTTGCTGACTAGACTCTAGTTCTCCAGACTGAGACAACTAAATTTCCGATTTCTGTGCATTGTATCATTTGAGTACCTGAAATTTTCAACACCTATGAGATATCCTTTATCCTAAGCATCTTCAACCAATTTTTCCTCATAACAAATGGACTGCCACTGAACTTTGGAGATTTGCAAAGCCAGCGCAAATTGCGTTCATGTTTGAATATTTTGAAAAGATACGGTAAAAAGCTTCACTGACTATTTTTCTATACTAGTCTCTACATAAAACGATCATCCATGAATTGACCGAAATTTCCCAAAATTTAGAATATCGTTTCAAAAATGTTCCCCATCCAAATGTATTGCCTCAAATGTTCCACTTGGCCTCAGCGCCAACAAGGATATCATTTCCAATAAATTCAAGTCTTAGCCTTAGCCTTAAATTCACGAGGAAATATGATAGAATTTTGAAGTATTAGTGATTTTGAAGAGCCTCAAATTTTCATTATTCGAAATTGGGATCAGGGCTTGGCACAGGTAGCTTGGCAAACAAGCTGGATATCGTTTAGGGTTAAAAAGCAAAGGAGGATTTCGTTTTTGTGGCCGAAACACAAAATTCGCGACTTGTTTTTTTTTGGTCGACGTTTCGTTTTTTGGAGATTTTTTAGGATTATGATTTAGGGTCAAAGGGGACTTCGTAAAATTTTGTAAAAGTCAAAGGGGGCTTCTTTTTTGCATTTTTCAAAGGCCACCTCGTGCCGAGCCCTGATTGGGATAAGTTGAACTGCAAAATGAGAACACAGGCTGTACATTAAATAATTTCAATCTTATTTTATTCAAACTTCGAAGGAAACTGATCTTGATGATGAGGAACTCAAGTTGTTGAAAAGCACATTCTTAAAGAAAATTCGCAAAAAGGATTTCTTCATTCAGAGTTTTTCTAATGAACTCTTCATCGTGTTCTACCTTTTATGAAACAATTAGGATAAAAATGGCAGTCGCCACAATTTACTTTTCCTAGTCTTTAGCCTCCTTTTATTTTTCCTTTCCTCTCTCTGAGCATTTTTTGCCCATTGTTTTTTGCCTCCGTAAACTAACATTCCTTCCGTGCTCTAAAATTCCCGATTCGCTTTTCAAGAATCGCACGCACTTTTTTCGTCAAACCTCAAACACAGCCAGTATTTAGAGACCGTCTGTGTCATCGCATGTCGTCGCGATTCTTTCGGTCACTACTCCTTTCCTTTTGTATGGGACTCTACGTGGCGGCAGAGACGCTCAATTATGGTCAGTTCAGGTGTTTCATACCCGGCGTTGCACACGCTTCCTGCGCGGATGTTATTGTAGCCAATTACTCGGTTTACGATGATGAATCACAGATGAAAGAACGTTGTGGAGACTTATTGGGTTGCCGCTTCCAGATCTTGAATGGTTCAGAAAAACTAGAGCTTGTTTGTGACTTAAGCTGGACCGATTATGCGCATTTGGCTGAACAGAAATGAGTTTCATAACGATTTGACGGCTTTCATAGCGGCTGTAATATGTCACATTAGTGCCAACATCGGATGTCATAATGGTTTGAGGATTTGATAAAGATTATGGTTGGTTTAACACAACCATTGGTGAAAATCGTTTAGCCTTCACATTAGATGGTGTAAACAAGGAACTTTTCTATGAAATTGGACAACTTTTGAAGGACCCAGTTCCGAATAGTTTCAGGTGTTTAGAATTTAATGGAATTACCGTATTGATAGGATCCGAAATTCTAATAGGTGCATATATCATAATATAAATAAGATCCTTGTATCATCTTTCTCTGCGAGCGCAATCATTCAGCTTATCTAGAAAAATTTTTGTCCGATGTAGACTGTAGTTTTTTTTCCATTTGGTACAAAATATTCGGAACTTATTGGGTAGAGTTGGCAATCGGGTTTTTTTTATAAAGACTTCATATTAAAAATTATTAGGATGTTCCATGATTTTTTACCGTATCTATCCTCAACATCAGCACTTCCCGAAAACTGGGGCACTTAGAAAGGGTAGAAGTACAGATCGTACTTTTGTATGTATGAGCTATATGATCACGTGTGTCGGAGAAGCTCAGGGCTTCTAGGGGCAGAGTTTTCCATTTTACTCCATTCATTTTTTTCTTTTTTTTTTCTAGCCATGGAAAAAATACGAAAAGGTGAAATTGAATGTTAGATGGTGCTGGGATAAATTGGGAACTTTTGAGATTTTTTGGGGCGGAGGTACGATTCTTGACGGTAAATTCGTTTTTGAATGCTATCAGATGTCAGCTCAGAACTTCACGTGAAACGATATGGGCAGGTTATTGATAGCCATCATGCAGACTTTTGATAAACTTGTAGGGCTTACTTTACCCTGTCGAATGAATACTTAAGCCACAACAATTGAAGAAAAGATACAAAAAGACGAAGGCTGTAGTAAAAATGGTAAATTATGGGACACCCTAATAGTTACACAACAAATTGTATAATTGATCTTTTGAATTTCATAGGTCATCTCTATTAGGTTGGCGGATAAATTCTGTTACACTTTTTTTGTAAAATTCTGAAAGATTCCAGAATCCACTAGAATCTTGATAGTTGCTTCATATGTAGGCTACGGCAGGGCGTACACAACAGTATCACTGATGCCGCAAATGCACAAATGCCTAGCGAGTTTACGACGACTTTATAAGCACACTCAAAATTGCCATTTTTTCTTTGATTTTTATCTTTGTGTTTAATTGTGTTTTTTTTGCCCATAATTTTTTTAGAACATGTTTTCGCATCGTCTCTTTTATGGCAGCACATGGGTGTTGCTAACATGCCAAAAGCAAGCAATGAAAACAAATTGAAAAAATCAAAAATTACTCGAAAATTTTCCTCTTCGTGTGCGTCGTGTAGGGTGTAGGGTATGACACGGAGAAATCGGAAATAGTTTTGTAAATTTTTGAAAATTATTTTTTATGGTAAAATTCGCATGCGCGCTGACATGGCGCAAATGTAGCTTATGTGATCGTGCGCGGACGTATTGTGCCATCCCCCTATGTTCGCTAAAAACTATGAACCAACCTGCCCGAATACGGCATCGCCCGGTCTCTTCCCGATCACCTGGTACAATGCCAGCCCGCCAAATAAAATATTCATAAAACGTCGTACTCCCACTGATGAATGGGTGTTTTGCACACGGAACGCGTATCTGGCAGTACCAGCAGGTAAACCTTCTGTCAACTCTCCTCAAACATGAGGATTTTTGAAAGTTTCTTAGATTTTTGAAAAAAATGGAGATAAAAGTGTAACAGAAATTAGCCACCAACCTTATATTACGGAACCTTTGTTTTGAAAATAGCGCTAAGCACAATCACATTTCAACATGTTTCTCCAAAAAACATACAAAAAAAAAGGTCTCTTTGTTCGAGGAACGAAATGCATGGCCAACTTAATAGAAATCACCAAGTATTAGAGCTCAGTGTACATGAATGACCAAAGAATTTAGCACTACTTATTTCCTAGTACAACAAATATTGGAATGTAAGGTTTGGGCAGTCTTAGCAAAATTTCAAACATTCTCACCTTTATTGAACTGCTTCTTTTTTTTGGGAGGGGGGTAATAACGTAAAAGTTAGGCTTATCCTGGACATGCTCTGCAATAATCGAGCAAATATAATTCAATAGACATTGACATCTGTCTAAGCAATCAGGGTGAATGTGCAGGAAGTTCCCATATGAATAAATAAGTGGAATAAATAAATCGTCTTGACCTACGCAGATTATTTCTTCCTCCAACAGAAGTTTTTTCCTCATAACATGATGCAGAATGTATTCAATTTCGAGAAAGTCTGTGGCCAAAAAATTTGCGAAACCGCTCAAAATCTGTGAAGCTCTCTTTACGACCGATATGGACAAAAATAGAAGCTTGATACTTGATGTAGATTAATTTCGAAAAAATGCGAACCATATTGCATGATTGTAACGTTCGTTATCAATTATTAGGTTGCGAAGAAAGTTCTGCCAATAGAGGTTGAGCTAAATTTTTTTCTTTACATCTTCAGCATGAGTGGCTGTCAATCAGCGGTATTTTACTCATGTGTACTGACACCTCAGACTACTGATTATGTATATCATGGACGTTTTTCTCCAATAAGAGAGCTGGCTGCTTTTCAAAACAGCTAGAGAGTTTGATTTTTTGAACCCTGATGGAAAAAGGCCTACATACCAAAGCGAGTTATAGCTATCGTTTCATCCAGTCAATACTAAGGCTATAAAACAGATTTTTGAATCAAAGCTTTTGCAAGTTTCGCGAGTCTATGATCTGAAAACGTGCATTTCGCAGCCCTGAGCGCAACATATTTTACTCTCCTTTTTTGAGCACTTCTTTTTAATTTATCGTCAGGGTCAAGCAAGAGGTGTGGCACACGATCGCTACGACCCCTACCCCCCTTCTTGTCTCTAAGACCCCCCGAAATATATACCTAAAATAGCGCTTCTTGAAGGCCCTGTCAAACATAACGGGCAACATATCCATAATTAGCATATCAATTGAGCCCTGTAAACAATGTTTGAGCGAATTCTGAAGTTTCCAAAATACTGGGTCACTTAAGCGAAATCGCCATTTTCCAGCAAAAATTAACTTTGTTTTAAAGGTGAAGTAGCTGCTGTTTTTGCACTCAAGACAAAGCACTACTTCTGCTTTGGCCACTTTAGAAATCTCGCTCAAAAAGACCTCTTAATTTTGGGATTAGAAGCCAACCAAACTTGTTCCCATTTTCTTTTAATGGCTGTGCTTTCACCAAGTATTACTCAGAGCTAAGATGACGAATCAGGCTCAAATCACTCCTATGAAATCTACTAGGTCTAGGCTATCAATATGTATAAATAACGTTCACCAAAAATGTTTTTTTGATATAGTCAATAGGGTGTGGCACCACCCCTAACAAGCTGAGGCTGCCACAGCTTCTTAGGGGGTGGTGCACCCCATTAACTCACCTTCAACCAGATCAAATAGCTGCGTTTTTTATATCGTTGTTACTGCTTGACCTTCTCCTTTACATAGCAGAAATTTATTTATTTATTTATTCATTTATTTATTTATTTATTTTGTACGCTCGTAGGCGTGCTGTATGTCGAATAGGGAAAAGGTAATTACAAGACAAACATCAATCACAGAGAATACAAAGAAGTTTAAATATAGGTTATGTACATATAAGTAGATATGCTAGAAAGGGACTTTAGAAGACATATTTCCGAGTAGAGATCCCGTTAAGAATTTCTGCAGTAACAATCCATCCTAGTCCGCCAACGGAAATGACCATAACAAGGCAGCGCGAGCACCCCGAGGGCTCGACAAACGGTTGCACCGGCAGCCCCCGCCAGCACAACCAAACGGGTGCACTGGCAGGGGGCCGCCAGTACACCCGCTTATCAAACCCTCAGCGCGCACGCACCACCCAGCCATGACCCCCGCCGGTGAAGAAGAGCAGATTGATGAGTCGGGTAAGGAAATTCAACAGAGTTAATCGTTACTCGGATATGCCTTCTAGAGCCCGCTAATTCAACTGGAATGAAAAGCACATGAGTGAATTTGAATTAAAGAGGTTACATGGAAAGACGAATCAACTGTTACACTTAATCAATCATCGAAACAAAGGAGAAAGTCAACGTGGGTAGGAGTGATGCACAAGCAGCCAAAGAAAAAAGAAAATCTGAATTACTATTCAACATCATATCATTCATCTAAAATTTCATATGAAAACGTTTTTTCAAGAGCAAGATATAATCATTTTTCTTTACCCATGCAGATGTAAGATGCTGGTAAAATACTGCGAAAATATTGGGATACGGTAACATGCTAAGTCTGCGCTACTACGTGGATCGCAATTGAAAGCGACAAGAATGTATATATTCGATAGCCTAAGCCTCGTAATCTACATTAAAGTGATTTGAGCCTGATTGATCTTCTCTAGCCTGAGATATTGAAAACGAAAAACGGAACAAACGAAATTTTGGCTTGCTCTTAATTCCTTAATTTGGAGGTCATTTGAAGTAGGATTCCTAATGTGAGCAAAGAAATAGTAGGTTCTTTGTGTTAAGCGCAAAAAGAAGTAGTTAACTTACCTAACAAAGTAACATTTTTGAAAACGACCATCTCACTTGGGTGGCCCTGTATGTGGAAACCTCAGAATACGCTGAAACTTGGACCACAGGGGTTATTTTATTTGCTAATTACAAAACGATGCTCTTATGATTTATAAATCTTTGATTATGCTTACTGTACGTATACGATAATTGGTCAAACATCAATGTGCTAGTATTTTGCATGAGGGCCTATTTGACATTGTTAACAAATATCATGTTATGCGAACAGCGGACGCCTTGATAACGACCCCCCCCCCCCTCCCCTCCCTGACTCCTCAATACGACCCCCCAGGTGTGGCATGCCACACCCCACGCTTGACCCTGTTTATCGTTATTATCTCAAAGTAAATAGCGTATTTGGTAGCTGAAGCCATCACACACTAAACACACCCCAAAAAAGCCTCTTGCATCCGCGTTCATTTCTGGCAGTTATGAGAAGAATTGGCGGAACTTTTCTAAAAACCTAGTATAATATTAATAAGCATTGGAAGATCTGATGGACACTGGAGGAAGATTTTTAGCAAGGTTGAATTCGTTCATATTCTTTTATAATATTTTTTAACAGAATCACCGAAACGAAATTCGCTAAAGAGAGTGGCCGAGTTGTTCACTATACCAGTTAGCCATGCCGTAAGTCTTAATGTGCAACATACTAATACTATGTGGAATTTTAAGTTTTCAGGATTACCGAAATCGTGCTCGAACCGCACGGGAACGGACCTATCGCCCAAAGATTCGCACCTTGAGAAAATCTTTTGGAGTAACCTCTCAAGTGGTTAAACGGGCGCCAACAAATTTAAGAAACATAACTGGAAGATCTCTAGTGGCGCTGAAACCACCTACTCATGCAGGCCAAGTCACTTCTGACACCGTGATACCCTGGAAGTGGCCAAAGCAAATGTCGACCAACACTACGTCATCTGAAGGCTTCTCAGGAGAAATCGATTCTTCTAATGATACTTTCATTGTCGGCAAAGAATCGGTTCCAAAGGTGGGCTCGCATATGTTGTGCAAAATGTTCTGCACAAAGTTGTCCGATTTTCTGCTACTAACCCTAGTGATAAATTTTTTTCTCTATGCGCAGGTGCCAACACTGAATGCGTAAAACTTTTTCTACTACAGTGCTGGCCATAATTATAAAGCTACTCTAGAAATCGTCGTAATTTTCGTTCTTGTCAATGAATCTGTCTGAAACTCTGCTGTATTGTGCGCATGTCAACCTACCATGACCTCCTCAAAACGGCTTCCAGTCTTGTTGAGTTTGAACGGACAAAAACGAAAAAATTTGAAAAATCCCTCAATGAAAGCTGAACAAAATTATGAAGCCACCTGGTTTTTCTAATCACTGTCGCATTCGTTGACTCTCATATTTTTTTGTACAAGTACATCCTAAAATATGAAACACCTGCAACATCTACGGCATGTCATCCTACTCATATAGAAGCGTTCACTGCATTTCTTGCTTTTGAGAGCATCAAAGGTCAATGTGTTTCAACAAACAGCTGGTTTAAGGACTTTTCAAGCTCTTATTTATTTCAGATGGTAGTCATAAAATCTACTGATTCTTTTTGATAAATGAAATGAAGAGCGCTTTCATAGACTCTGCGTAGTCGCCGATGTTGACGGACAAACTCCAACCTCACCATAGGGTTGACGCACTTTTGCACCACAAAACTCGATTTTCAAGCAACAGAAATTACTGTAATGTAGCCATTACGACAGCCATACAACAATGAACTTGTGCGCATGGCTAGGAAAAAATTTCGGGATTGAGCACTCTGGTTCAGCTGGTTGACATCCACTGAATGTTGAGTGGAGCACCCTGCACAATCACAGCCAACTCAGATCACGACATAAAACAGAAGACGCTAAAAACTTCAAAATCTTACAAGGGAATGGTCAGAAGTCGAAGTGGCCAAACCAAAGAAGCTGTATATCATTCGATGCAGTATAAAACACTGACTTCGAATCTGTCTTCCTTATCTGCTTCCCGCTTCTGTGGACGAAACTACAAGCGGTTTTTCTGTGAAAAAATCATACACAAAAACAGCGAAATTGAGCACATTGTTGCACTTTTCGCTCAGCTTCTGGCTTCAAAAATTTTAAGTAAGCTAGCTGCATGTTTTAACCCAGCATTGAGGCGAACGTGGCTCTGTACGGCTAGATTTTCAATTTCACGCATAATTTCTTAGCAAAATAATGGTCTTTAATGGCTTATAGCTTCGTCCAGAAAAGCGATAAGCAGGTAAGGAAGACAGATTTAGAGTGAGCGCTTCATGCTGCATCTAACGGTACCCAACTTGTCTGGAATGGCCACTTCGATTTCTGACCATTCCCTTGTTAGCTAATCTCATTCATCGGTGAAATATGACATGAAACACAGAGGAAAATAAGGAGATCTAAGGTTATATCGAATCCTCTGCTCGCAGGGAATTTTCATAAAGTGTTTTTCAGTTCTAAATCGCAACTGCATCACTAGGGAAAATCAGAAGCTCTTGCAAAAGCTGCATCACCATGTAAGATGTGTGATAAATCAAATCCAGCGCTCTATGAACATTGCAAACAGAATTTTGTGGAGTAAAAACATAACAGCCATATGGTGAGGTTGGAGTCTGTCCGTCAATATCAGCAATTACGCAGAGTTTATGGAAGCGCTCCTCACGTCATCTAACGAAAATGCTCAGTAGATTTATTGCTATCATTTGAAATAAACAAGGGCTTGAAAACTCCTCAAAGCTTCCTGTTAAACCAGATTGACTTTTGATGCTTTTGAAAGCAAAAAATGCAGTGATCGCTTCTAGTTAAGTAGGATGACATGCCGTAGGTGTTGCAAATGTTTCATATTTTAGGATGCATTTGTACAAAAAAATTTGAGAGTCAACGAATGCGATAGTAATTAAAATAACCAGGTGGCTTTATAATTTTGTCCAGCTTTCATTAAGGGCTTTTTCAAATTTTTTCGTTTTTCTCCGTTCAAACTTAACAAGACTGGAAGCCGTTTTGAGTGTTCATGGTAGGTTGACATGCGCACAATACAGCAAAGTATTGACAAGAACGAAAATCACGACTACTTGAGTGGCTTTATAATTATGGCCAGCACTGTAGGTTGCTAAGAAAGAGACGGGAAGTTTTCAAATCTGCTATTTTCTGGGTTGCAATGTGTCAAGGCAGCGCCTAGGCAGATTTGGACATATGGAGATCTCACGTGAGTAATTTTGGAAGCCTAACTAAGACACTGCCCAACCGGCAGCTCAGATATTGTTTTAACGACTAAGATATTCGCCTCCAAAATGGACTGTAAGATCGTATTTCGCATGGATTCATGGCGCAACCTACTAGTTTCGCGTGGATCCTCGTGCGAAAGCATGCAATTACAGCGCAAGTAGTCCGATAATACGCCTGGGGTCCTGTTTGGAGTCGTATACCTCAGCCGTTAGTGAGTCAATTGCCTTAGGCCGTGCCTTAGTTAGGCCCCGAGATTACTTTTCACGTAAAATCCCTATAGGTCCAGATTTGCCTGAACGCTGCCTTTAATTGTTGTTTAATGAGTGAAATTTCCAAATTACTGACTTAAGCATGTAATCAAAGATTGCGTTATTTTATCAGTACGTCTGTTACTGACCAAGCCAGTTTTGCCTATCAAGCTTTGGCAGCCCAGGCGCCCACGTGAGCATCTGCAGAGTAGGAGCTCGCGTCTGATTAGGATTACGGCTTGAACGGGAACACTTACCCGAAAGGGGGTTAATACAGGGTGTCCCCAAAAAATAATGTTAACACTGTTTGATCGTTAATAACTCTGTTGCATTCATGTCTTTTGCCGAGGTTGAGGCACCATTTTGTAGCGCGAGTTTCGACTTAGATTTTTAGTATGGAGCGAATCACCGCTCACTCTTTTCTGTAGGATTACGGTAAGAACTTCCAGCACGTGGAACCGTAGTGAAATATGCCATCTGACAAAATTTTCCTCATAAAATCTGTAAAATCGTGTACTAGGGTTTTCGCGCACGCTGATTCCACTACAGAACTTTCTACGAGTGTTTTCAGCTTTTTTGACGGTGTAATCACGTTTTTGACAGATGCTGAAAAGTTAGTTATAACACTTTACCTAGAATAACTTTGAAAATAAACATCACAGTAAAGTGGCAATTTCATATTCGAAATCAGTGACATCCATTACCATAGTATAAGAGACTTTGGCTTGTTTGGCTCTCTTTCGAGGCAGAAAATGGCCTTTAAGGGCCTAAAATCCTTGCCGAAATTCCTACCGTAATCCTACAGTAACCAAGAGCGAACGCTGATTCGCTCCACACTATAAATCTAAGTTGAACGTCGCTCTACACAATGATGCCCTAAGCTCGGCGAAAGACATGAAAGCAAGGGAGTTATCAACGATCAAACAGTGTTAACATTTCTTTTGGACACCCTGTACATACCGCCAGTGAGCATAAAGGGTGCTAGGACATTGCCATACAAAGTGAGATTTTCACTGTTTTGCGTGATTCAGCGGAGATCCTCGGGGAATGCCGTAGTTTCACTTTGTCATTTTTTCCTAAACTCGATGTAAACGTCTGCAACATTACCGAAAACCTATTGCTATCACGGTTGAGCTAGGCATGATCTTTAGAACTCAAAATTTTCGATAAGCCACTGTTTGCAATTTGCGAACTGAATTATTGAGGAACTTACAATCTTCATCCATTTTCCTGCCGAAAACATACCCGTAAAAGCCCTAGTTTTTCACTAAAATTGCGACGTTTCCAACGAGCTTACGGGAAGATAGACGACTTCAGAAACTACGGCAATCCCCTGATGATCCCCTAGGGGATAACACAAATTTTCGAACATTTTAAACTTGTTAAAAATGTGCTGGCATCCTGCATGCTCATTTATCGGAGCTTGAGGACTTTCATACGATGATTAACAAAAAATAGAGATATCTGAAGTAACGAAATGGGGAGTATGCCCTTTTGCATCGCTCCGTTCTAGCGCTAATTACTTTGCCCCAGGGAGCCGGCTAATTACATTACTCCGCCTTTCCTAATCTAGCAGACATCCCAAATATTTTAGTCTCAAAACAAGCAAGTGCACATTTTCGAACAATAACATTGACAATGTTCAATTTACGAAGACAAGATTTGAGGTGGTTTTTACTCGCTATTCCGGCTTGCCTTCCTATCTAGTTCTCCAAACACCGTAAATTCTGCACGTGTGGCCCTAAAAACCTACTCAAACAAACAAGTTACATTCTTGAGTCTTATGTAGAACTCAAAATCTTCTATGCTTCTTCTCTCTGGGAATGTGCTATTATGTAACTCGTCCAATTCAGAACGTTTATGTCTTTAATGACAGCCTAGTTGTCTCGCGGTGGCTGACCAACCAATTAGAGGCGCGAGGTAAAGAGGCTGCCAAGGCGAGGTGCAAAAGGGCCGCCTCCATATAATTTTATATCACTCATTTAGGTTCTTATGCATGTACATCCCCCGCTGGGGGAGGAGGGGGGCGCTGACGTGCTAAAAGTAGTACTCAGGTCCCGTTCCTTCCCTTAGGCGAAGCTTCAACTTCTACTTAGCGCTAAGATGTGATACAAATTCCACTTCCAATCATAAGAATCCTTTTCTTTTCGTGTTCTTGGCTTACAATCCTCAATGTTCCGTTGCTTGCGCATTATGACTGAGTAGGACCTTTCATGTGTTCGAACCTCGCGAACAAAGCAAATGGCCCGTTCTCTTTCGCCCTTGCTGGCAAAGATACTATTTCGGCAGTCTCTTTTTGTCTGTTTACATCACACCCTTTGCCACAAGCTAAAAACCCAGATTCGGTGAAGTAATCGATAAACCTTCGCAATCATCATCCTTACGCCCCTGATGCGTGAATTTCGTTGACAAAGCCACGAAACATTTTCCTTGCACTTTCCTTGCTATTCTTCAAGTCTCGACATTCACAATCTATAAACATATTGCTAATCTTTATCGCAGATGGTCGCGTGGATCCCTATGAAGCCTACTGTTTCATCACAAAGCGTTACAATTTCCGACTTACTAGCTCCTGAAGCCTCGGCATTCAATAATACAATTACATTAATCAAAGAGTTTATCAAGGACAATAAGAAGAAGATAAAGAAAAGGCGCGGAAACAAGAGGAGACAGGTATTTCTGTTTACGTTATGCTCATAAATTCGAAATTCAAATTTCAGGCGAAATCCGCGCTAACTTTGAGGGCTCCCGCAGATAAGAGTATATACATTGAAGAAAACGCTCGGCTCAATTATAAGGCAGGAGATTTGGATAAGGCTCTGCAGACAACAGGGCATTCGAGTAAGGACCCGGCGCACTTACCTTACGCCATTGGGCTGCGAAAACGAAAAAGACCAGAAAAGTCTAAAATGGTGAGTCTGCTGTATGTAGTATCAGATTTGCATAGAGAAAGCTTATTCTTGCTGTTCATTCATTCACTGATTTCATTGAGAGATGAAGTCATCAAAACAGGATGAGTTTAGAACAGGCAAGATAATAGCATGAAATTGAACAAAGAAATAAATAAAGGCTATACTGAAGCGTCACGAAAGGTAAATTCATTTTTTAGAAGCGGAGAGTGGAAATAGAGGTAAGCGGTCATGCATAACTTAGACCCCAGTAAAGACAGTGTCCGAACAGATCTGGACTTTCCCGGCTACTATCTAATACAATCGGATACTGGGGCTTGAGAACTATTGCACCAACTCAACCTCCAAACACCATCGTTTGAAGGAAAAATCGGCGCACACATTATTACAGCCTCGAAAATCCGCCCTCTCCCTCGCGCGGCTGATCTCTTCAAATGAAATCTCATTACACCTTAACCTGTTTTCACATGGCAAGCACAACAAACGCACCAAAATGACCTGTTAACGCTTTCTGAGACAAGAATAGCGCTGAGGCACACTGTCCACAGCTCTCACAATTTGGTTCTAAAAAAGGTTTTGTTGAAAGTAATTCACTCTTTTTGAATCCCATTGAAATGCCATGAAAAAACCTAGATAACGCAAAAAATGGAGGTCGAGAATGTGCTGGGACGCTGCTTTCAAGCTGCGGAAAGAGCAGTAAGAAACGACTTGCACGAATATGATCGGTTAAAAAGGTATGGGTACTGATCAAGCTACGCCAGAATCGCCTTTCATATGTGGCTGAGAGTGGGGCAAAATTAGGATCGAGTACACCCATGAATCTGAAACTAGAAAGAAAATTTTTTCTGGCTCATTCTAAAACATTTTGCTTGCTCCACTTACTCCTGCGATGTGTAGTCTCAAGAAAATTGCAGCAGCGCAACTGCTTTTTTAAAGATGCTGCTGAAGCATTGAAACAGAGAATTTCTTGAAGTTGGTACTCAAAGAGGAGCAAGGCTTGACGTCGCCACTTCTGTGCTTTGCATTGTCATGACCCTTCTCTGTTAGGCTGGCTTTATACTCCTGAAGTTCCAAAACAGTTCCAGCAAAGTCCTCGCGCTGTTCTAGAACTGTTCCTAGACTGCGCTGCATCCACAGGCATGCGGTTTTCAGCGGCACGAAGGCAATTTTTGATTTTCTTCAACGGTTTTCGTAGAATATTTTGCTCGCTTTTGCCTCATTCTTATACCATTTGATTCAACTGGCTTGGCTTCGGCAAGGCGGGCTTCGTAACCTAATTAAGGCTAGCTAACGGTCAAAGAGCACTCGCGCGAAAGAAACGCAGGTGCGTCGCGGGCGCGAGTTGTAATTACGTCATAGAGCTCCGCTTTCCCGAAGCCAAGCTAGTTGAATCAAAGGTTACCTCGCTTGCTCTTGCAATGAAAAAAGTTCCAAACTTGGAAAGAGGTACAAGAATGAGCGCTATTTCGTTGTGTACATCAAACCAAAAGCTATTTCAGACTGACACCGCTTCCGTCCATGTTCTCCAAGTTTGGAGTCCTTTCATCAGAAACGCGGTGATCAAGAACGAACGCAAGCAACGAGCAGTATGAGTTGTGAAAAGCAATGGGGCTTAAACGACCAAATGCCAGATCTCATCCAAACACGAGAAAAATTAGCGATCTCCGCGATCATAGTGATAATAGCAGTTCTCTCTAAGACAGTTCGTAGTATCGACGATGCAGCGACATTCCAAAATACAAAGAGAAGTTTGACAGATCCACACAGGAGAAGAGATGCGCGAAAGAAAATATATCTTCTAAGCACGACAATAAGTGGAAAGCTTTATTCTCGAACCTTGCTTCAAGTTCGGAATTCTCTACATCGCGAGAGTAAGCAAGGTTGGGCCGAAAATGCGCAAAATATACAATCAAAACCGTTCAAGAAAGTCAAATCTGTAAATTCGCCCGCACAAAACGCATGCAGGCGGCTACAGTGCAGGCAGCACAGTCCGCAACAGTTCGACCACAGTGAGACTTATTGGAACTGTTTCGGAACAGCCTTGCTCTATTCCTTTACCATACACATACTTCTTTGTCGCTGTTGAAAAAATGGATAACAGAATTAATTTCGGTCGCTCCATTAGCTACAGTAACTCATAACTTTAAGAAAATGAGAAAGTGGTCGTTTATAATCTAACTCTAGATCATCCGGGTAGAAACAACCTGAACAGGAGGCAAGCACGTGACGAGCGCAAGCCGTCGACAAGCATGGATGCGGTAGCGAACAAAGTCAGCATAACCGCATATGGCGAGCATCCCGATGTAATCCTGATCGTTGCTAATTCAGTCAAACTGGACAAGCACTACGGACAATTATGAACTGAGGTCCAGCGAGCTTCATGCAGGCGTCCAAAAACGCGCTTTGAACCCACTCATTTAGCTTTGAGCAGGAGGTAGTTTGTCATCCAAATTCTTGATTTTCGCTATGCCAACAACGAATCTGTCAAAACATCAAAAGGCTCCACTAATTGCGGCTTTCAGGAAAACGTGTGCTAACATGTCATCCTAAGCTTTCACGTTTCGTGAATCTCATAACGATGTTTTAACTTGCACATCATGATTCAAGGCGCTTGAGCTCGTAAAAATCGTGACCGCAAGCATTGCCCTAGATGCACATCGCAGGCAATGTCATAGTGATAGCTCCTGCTCGACTTGACAAAGCCCAAAATAATACCTCTAAATGTTGGAAAATTTTGGGTTACGTTCAAATCCTCAGCGTGGATCGCAGAAACTATGCATTGTCGTGATCAAAAATTTGGTACTATTTCAAACCTCCACGGGATTGAATCCGTGAGTGGAGACAAAAACTAAGCGGCTCGAGAAAAGTATACAGGTACAGAAAAATTTAAATGCGATGTTCCGACCACTTCACGGTGAGCGCTGACTCCGGCATTGATCCTCTGCTACTGCTTCAGATCCTGACCATAATGCTGAGTTGCATCTTGTCATTGGATAGTTGTTCAAAGAATGAGCGCTATAAGCGCTTGAACTTATTTCAGCACATAAGCAATACGACCTCTTAGTGATTCGTATGCTGTGAGGTTTTGTTTGGCCAGTCTATAAGGATCTTATATAGGGTGTTCCAAAAAGATGTGCACACTGTTTGATTGTAATAACTCTCTTGATTTTATGTCTTTTGCCGAGCTTGAGGTACCATTCTTTAGAGCGAGGATCAACTTAGATTTACAGTATGGAGCGACTTATCAGCAGCTCTTCATTACTGTAGGATTACGTTAGGAATTTCGAGGAGGTTTTTTAGCCATTGAAAGCGGTATTTTGCCTCAGAAAGAAAGCCAAACAAGCCAGAAACTCTTTAACTGGGTGAATCGGAGCTGCTGATTCTAAATATGAAGATTGCACGTCAGTACACAGTTTTTTTCATGAGTTATTTCAGATTTAAGGTAACAACTGATCTTAAAATGTTTGTCAGAAATGTGAATACGCCATCAAGAAAGCTCGAAAAACTGGTGGAAAGTTATGTGATGAAATCAGCACGCCTGAAAACCTTGCTACACAAATTTTTAGACTTTTTCGAAAATATTTCATCAAAAGGCTTGTTCCACAGCGAAGCTGTTTGCTGAAAGTTTATACCGTGATCTTACAGTAAGGAAGAGCGATTAGTGATTCGCTCCATACTGTAAATCTAAGTTGAACCTCGCTTTACAGAACGGTACCTCAAGCTCGGCAAAAGACATAAAAGCAAGAGAGTTATTAACGACTAAACAGTGTGCACATCTTTTTGGGACACTCTGTATATATAGCTGAATGTCTGTTTGTATGTATGTATGTATGTATGTATGTATGTATGTATGTCTGTATGCACTTATGTTCCGAATAGGTTCCATTTCTGAACCGATCCGGACCAAACTTGACACACATACACTTCGGGCCCTGGCGGGTGTCATAGGCTACTTTTCGTCATCGATCGACATCGATTTTATCGATTTTTATCGATTTTTTTGCAGAGTTCACCTACGGGGCTGGGAGTTAGCACAGGGGGTAATCGAGCATGGAGATTCCGAATACAATATTAGTTTTCAGGATTATCGATTACTTTTATCGATTTTATCGATTTTTTTGCAAAGTTTGACCTACGGGGCTGGGAGTTGACACAGGGGGGGCAATCGAGCATGGGGATTCCGAATACAATATTAGTTTTCAGGATTATCGATTACTTTTATCGATTTTATCGATTTTTTTGCAAAGTTTGACCTACGGGGCTGAGAGTTGGCACAGGGGGGGGATAATCGAGCCTGCTGAATACGAGTTCGATATTAGTTTGGCGCTATTCGGCTATCCGGGCCCCAAAATTTTTTTTTGCGGTAGAGCTTGCTCAAACTTCGTATATAAGGGTTATCTTACATGCTGATTACAGATAACACACTTTCTCCGCAGCACGTCTCCGTGTGTTTACGATAGGTGTACGATAGGAAGTCAAAATCATGAATTCGGCTGGAGTTCGGTCCATAGGCTTATTCGACACTAATTACGAATATCATCTCTCTCTGCATATTGGGTCCTTTTCATAGAGTTGTGGTGGTTATATGGCATGGGGTCGCAAACATAGATTTGCTTTAAACTTCGTCTAGGGTGGTCATTTAGCGCGCTGAACATGAATATCATGCTGATTTCGCAGGATAGTGCATTTTCTTGGGTTAGGGTGGGTGTAGATGGGTCGAAGTTCCAGATTTGTTCAAAACCTTACCTATAAGGGTTCACAAGTATATCGCTTAGGAATATGATGCTTGCTCGCTGTCATAACGCAATGAAGTTATGGTGGGTTTCAGGGTTTGAATGGACATTTTTTCGCTTTTGGGCCAATTTAGATCCCAGATATTCACGAAATGGGGAAAGGGTCGTTTTGCATGGCGGTCTCCAGCGCCATCCTGATAACCTGTCCCAACGCGTAACGCACGCGGCAACTCTCCCTCCCCCTGTTTTTGCTTAGGCAAAAGCCGCCGAAGGGTATCTGGCGCGCCGCAGTGCTATAAGGGAAAGCATTACGGTCGTGGGAAACTTTTATACCACACGAATTGCCTTTATCGAGGGGATTGAGCACGATATTCTTGAAACAGCATTTTAGGTAATTTTCTGCCAAGGTTTCAGGTAGGTTCATGATTTTTACCCGCTGCCATGTACCTACCGTAACTCTGCGAAAGGGTCTCGAAACGCAACGAGAGTGTTCTAGACGTGGTCGGAAGGTCGAATCTCTCTAGACCGAGTTTCAGCCAAAACTGAGATTTCGCCCCTCTGCAGTATACCTACCATAACTTAGTGAAATCGCCTAAAAATGCCGAAGGAGTATGATATTCGTAATCAGCATGTCAATTAGCCCCCTCAAAGTTTCAGCGAAATCCATGATTTTAGCTTCTTATGTGTACCCAACCAAACCCAGAAAATGGCGCTATCGCGCGAAATGACTACGATATTCGTCATCAGCGGCTTTAATGATCCCCATGTACCGACTTTGGCAAAATCCATCACAAAAACATTTTGGGGCCGGATAGCCGAATAGCGCCATCAGTTTTCAGAATTATCCTTATATCGGTTTTATTGCTTTTTTTGCAAAGTTTGAGCTACGGGGCTGGGGGTTGTTGAGGGAGGTAGGTGGGCATGCTAATTACTAACACAGCGGGAATAGGGGATTGCATGTAGAAGGGGGCACAATGAAAGGTTTTACAGAAAAAAGGGATAAGACCTTAATCATAGCATTGACAGGGCCGTGCGGAGCCGGGTAAGCCAGCTAGTGTCCCATAATTTTTTAAACGATTTTACAACAATTGTAGTTTTCCTGTTTCTTTCCTTTCTTAAGTGCAGCTTGGATAACCATATAGTAGAGCAGAGTAAGGTCTACAATATGGCCACCAAGCAACCGCCTAAATCGTATCCCAAATAAAGGTTATGACGAAATTCTGATGGTGCTCAAGAACGGAATTTAGTCAATGCAAGGACGTCGACTCCCGCCATGTCGATTTTGGCCTGATTGGGATTGGGACAGATTGTATAGGGTGCGGAAAAAGTACTGTCCCTCCAACTTGGCACCTGAAATACCCCAAACATAAAGTAAATTTGTAGTTTAATTCGCACACGTAGGCGAGATCCTTTAGATTAGATAAGGATAAGTTTGATTTGAAACTGTTCCCTTCTGTCCGTTTGAACGAGTGATAACAGGCGCAAGAACATTAGCGATGCGCCGATAGCATACAAGCGCGATTTTGGACCGTAACTATACCATCAGCATCGATATAAGGTTCTAATTAAGCTGTTATGTAATGCATGACCCCTTCTCCAATATTCTGTACTCATTATAGATAATTTATAGATTAGTGACTCTTGTTTCGGCCAAATAAGGAAGATTATCCACACGCAAATCGCAAAAATTCTCGAAAAAGAGGCGAGTTAGGACTGCGCTTTCTTAATGAATTGGACTCAAACTATGATTCGAGATTCCGATTCCAACAAAAAGTAACAGGAATAATGAAAAGAGCATCGGACTTTGTCTACATCACGATTTTGGAGCGATAAACGATTATACCTAGTTTCTGTGCCACGTTTTCTGATCGCACTCTGTTGCGCCGCAGCCACTTTCTCGTTAGAAAAATTCACAGCATTTCTCCTAATGCAAGTGCTGACTGGATACTTTCAGAATATTTCGGGATCCACTACCACATTCCTTGGCAGTAGAGGATTTCTCAAGTTTGCGTGACAAACAAAAAAATTTCTCAAAAATCCTCACACTTCTTCAGATTTGTAAAGGGAAGTTGCAAGATTTAATATGAGATGCGCTGCGAAAAGGGATCCGCTGCCGGGTAAAATTGTAGAATTTAGAATTATGTCAAATTTACCAGAAAAACCTGTGAATTAAGCCAATTTTTTAAACTTTATATTGAGGGACAGTACTTTTTCCGCACCCTGTATATCCTAATATGAAGGGAAAGAGGTTCGGCGGCTTCAGTGATAGAATAAACGTAGTTCTTTGAGAAGGTGAATTGATGGGATGCGGCATAACTCCAAAAAAGGCGTAACAGCCGCATTTTCTGGGGTTGTGCCACACCCCTCCCAGGCCACAAAGAAAGCCTGATCTGTATTCTTCCTCCTGAGCGATAGTTGCCGAATTCACAACCAAAAGCAAAAAATGCTCTGAGCAAGGTTTTAGCTGGCTTCTGATTTCATTGCTTGGAGGTCATTTGAAGTGAGAATTCCGCCGCATACTACGGAGTTGTTTTGCACTGAGTAAAAGAAGGTAGCTAACCCTCTTACTAGGGAAAAATACTTGGTCTAAATGGCAATTTTATATGAGACTAGCTGGCTTACCCGGCTCCGTACGGTCCTGTCAATAATATGTAATCAGCATGCTCGATTATCCCCCTGTGCCGACTCCCAGCCCGTAGATTAAGTTCTGCAAAAAATCGATAAGATCAATATCGATCAATAACGAAATGTAGCCTATGACACCCGCCCGGCCCCAAAGTGTATGTGTGCAAAGTTTGGCCCGGATCGGCAGAAATAAAAATTTCTATTCGGAACATACGTACATACAGACATACAGACTGACAGACAAACAGTCAGCTTTATAAATAAGATGTACACTATCTCATAGAGGCTGATTACAAATCTGCTTTCGTTATCTGAAAGCGCTTCTGGGAGAGGAGTTCTGGGAATTTTTTTAAAAATTCAGATTTGGCTAACAAGGGAATGATCAGAAGTCGAAGTGACCAATCCAAACAAGCTGTAATTTCAAATCTTCCTTCCGTATCTGCAGAGCGCCTTCGTAGGCGAAGTTATGAGCAGCTTTACTGCGAAAAAATCGTATACAAAAATTGCGAGACTAAGCACACTGTTGCCGTTTTAGCTCACCTTTGAGTATGAGCCATATAAAGAGACTAGTTGCATGTTTTGGTCCAACACTGAGCCGAGAGTGGCTCTGCACGGCCAAGTTTGACCTTTACACGCACGATTTTCTAGCAAAATTATGGCCTTCAACGGCTTATAATTTCAGCCACAAAAGCGCTCTGCAGATAAGGAAAGCAGATTTAGAGTTGGCGTTTTATGCTGCATCTAATGGTATGCAGCTTGTATGGATTGGCCACCTCGACTTCTGACCATTCCCTTGTAAGATGGGAATAGGTGTTTAGGTCTTTACGACGCCTTGAGGGTAGTGATGACTAACATGAGTTTATTAGAATGAAGATCTTTATTCCATGAAACGTCCTGGTAGTAATCATGGTCTCACTTGAGATCACGGACCAGGGTTCTGAATGATTTTATCGTAGGGCGCTTTGAAATTTTTGCATGAAAAAATTTCCATAACTCTTCTCCCAGAAGCGCTTTGCAGGTATCGAAAGCAGAATTCTAAACACTACGCATTTTGTATGAAAACGCCACTTCGACCAAGTATCCATCCTTTGTTGGAAAAATCAAACATGTCCAATAAAGAACTACTTTTGCCAGTAGCACAGTATTTGGAAAATTCAGAAATCGCTCAAAAAGCTTGGTCAACGGGGTTTCTGGAGCGCTAAATAGGAAAATGATACGTATCATGCTTTATAAGGCCTCCTTATGCTCACGGTTGGTAAACGGTAATTCAGAGGTGTCTTATTGGGACCAAACTCAGGGGCGGTGTCGTATTCAGCGGTCGTATGCCACACCTCTGCTCGATCCTGCTGTCTTACCAATTTCTCGTAACCTTGACCCTGCCGACTGATTGCGTCAATAAGCATCTTGATCGTAAATGGCCGTTCATTTCGCCTACAGCCGCTTCATTTCATATGATCATGTGTGCCATTGCACACACAGTCCACTTTGGCGTCCTCATCCCGGATTTGCAATCGCAAAAACGCAAAAGACTTACCGATTGTTATCGATTACATCAACTTGAGGTGACTAGTAACTAAAAAGGAAACAAAATGCTAAGAACACCTTGGAAACACTTACCTGAAGGCTTGTTTCTCCCACGAATCCGGGATGGGGACGCCAAAGGTGAACTGTGTGTGCAATGACACTCATGATCATATGAAATGAAGCGACTGTACCTGCTCAAAGATCGCATGTCATTGCCTAGAATTTAAATGGTGCAGCAATGACTGATCATCGAGAAATGAGATGTATGGAAAAAGCTATAATGTATCCAAAGATACAACGACTACAATGTAGGAAACACTCCAGAAGGAGTCTAGAGCCAAAGGATTTCGCGAAAATCTCCTGCTTGCATCGAGAAAAATTTAATTTCAGAAAGGGACACAGGAGGAGTATAAGCAGCGTATTTCTCGAATTTATAACAGCGTGGTAGCTATCTTTTGCGTGCTTTGCTAGACGATGCTTGCTCACTGCGTTAGCCCACGTTCAGGCTAAAAGTACATACCATTACCTACGTGGCTGTTGAGTCTTGCTCGAAATCAGGAACTTCAGACAGTATAAGAATAGAATAGACAGTCCAAGCGTTCCCATACACCAAGCATGTTTAGAAGTATCAATCTCAGGAAGGAACACTAGCGAAAGGACCTGGACCGTCGATAGGAACACAATCTATTGAAGATTTGGGTGCTCGTATAGAGGCTGAAGAAGCGGAAAGAGTACGAGCTGATGGCGAAAATCCTTTGAAGTACATGGTGAAAGATGGCATTCTCTTCAAGAAAAATAAAACACCCGTAGCAAGGTAATTTACAAAATACAACTCATCATATTTCCAATTTGATCGCGGAAAACTGGTAGATTAAAAAAGCAATCCGCTGATAAATTGTTATCAAAACCATCTTTAGGATTAGTTGTTGACTTACCAAAACCATCTTTAGGATTAGTATGTTGACAAAGTTCACTGATGAAGCAGCCGTGCCAATGTTCACTGATAAAGACCATCACAGATGAGTTTAATAGGTTTAGCAGAATCCCACGGTGACGGTGGTGGCATTTGCCCATTTATCTGAAAGAAAATTGCGATTGCGCGTTCTGACACCCAAACAAAGTGGGGGTCCAAAATTTAATAGTATTTCGCTTACAGGATCAGCATACCACATGGAATGGACACGAAGCTCGGAATGAGCAGGAAAATACCGCAGACGATGGTGGTAAGCAAAGCTTGGTCATCTACATCAAATTTGTCAACATATATACAAGTGAGACAATGCACAATCTTATTAACATTAGGTCATCAAAGGCAAAACTTCATGCGGTGGGATGTCAGTGATGGCACTGAAACACTTTGTTTTCTTTGCATCATCTCATTCAGGAATCTTCGCCATTCATCTCTGAATTAATGCCACCAGTCAATCACGGTGCACCTGTTATCCCAAAGATGCTGAGTACAGTACGGCCAAGGCCAACCCCTCCACATAGTCCTGTATGGTTAATTTCCTCTCGAAACTTTTGCAGAACTGAAATCCTTTAGCCTACTATAAGTCTCCAACAATCACTTTTCCTCAAAAATTCAATCGGTCCAAAGAAGAAACATCGAGAAGATCCGTCGACAGCGTTGCGATCAAGCAGAACATTGGAAAAGGCGCTTGGTTCGCCACCCATCGACTTATCGCCAAATGATCTCATACAGCATGTCCATTCTCCACCTCCGTATCCATTCAGCCACTGCTACATGAATGTCGATGGTGAGATTATCAATTCGGATTGATACCGAGAACTCTAAAAGAGCTTCTACAGGTTTTCTGTGTTGTAATCGCTACCTTGAATCACTTATGCGAAGGAGTTTCCGAAAACTGCGAAGGGCTCACAGATTCCATGAATGTAGCGTGCAGAAAATCGCGAACAGAATACAAAAGGATTGCGAAAATGTGTACGTGCTAGATACTCGGTTGTCCCCAATTAGATTCTAGACTTGTAGTTTCAATACAACTTTCGAAGTGGTCGTTGGTATCGACGATTTCGCAATACGCGCCCATTTCGCTGGTGACTTGATGTGCAAAATCCAAGAAGGAGGACGATTCGTCAGCTCTTACGCGACAGTCATGCCAGTGAGTTTGTTGTCTGAACAAGTAGAGAATTTGTACTTTTTCGGGTTAACTAAAATTACCATTACCAATGGAAAGAGACAGCCTTACGAAGTTGAGTAGGAATCTCAGATCTAACCATAAGCGGAAGAAAATTGCTAGAGAACCAGCGTGATAGATATCTGTAAAACGCGATTTGTCCTGAATGCGAGAGTACGCTGTGCACGATTGTCTCTCACTTGCGGCTGTAATAAAATAATATCATATGAGGCCTAATGACGGACGACTTGAAGCGTGAGGCAACAAACAAAAGACTAGCAGATGCAGGTCACATATGTGAATGTCCGCATCTATGACTTATGGATCGCTGATTTGGGCTCATTCGTTGTGCTGATCTTGACAATGCATTTGAAGAAAGAAAAAGCGGAGAAAACAGGTTTCCGGAGACCTTCAGGTCCGGCGAAGATGATTAGGCTCCCACTAAGGATAGCCACGCAGATTTGCTACCAGTAGACTCTTGTAATTATAGAATTTGCATGCCGGTACTCTAGCATTAGAGGGGAAAACCTCCATTTGGGCTTTGGGTCAGAGAGGATGCTTGGGCTAAACTTGGTGTACGTCCTCCAAGGTTATGTTCTGTAACGCTCTATGGCCCACATGGAAAGCCCTCCGTCCTACCATTATGAGACGTGTAGGTCCCCAGCTCGATAGTAAGGACAGCTATGCAACACATGCACTATAATATTAGCTATGAGGGAACAAGGAACCTTGTATAAGTGAAGCTCAGTGTCTTTTCGTATGATGATTAGTGTACGTATGTTAGGACCAAACTTTGCACACATATACTTCCGGACGGAGCGCATGTCGTAGGCTACTTTGCATCATCAATTTACATCGATTTTGTGAATTTTTGTAACCTTTGAGATGTGGAGCTGGAAGTTGGCTTACAAGCGTAAATGAGCATGCTTATTACGAATATAACGTCCGTTTGTAAAAATACTTACTACTTTCGTCGATTTTTTCGCAAACTTTGAGGTGGAGGAACGGGAGTTGTGGCACCTGAGTAAGCATGCGGATTGGGGGGCAGAACCTTGCGCATGGTAGCTGAACAAGTATAGGAAACTGTTCAGGAGTAAACGAAATGGTAAGATCCAACTGGTGTGTGGACAGGGACCGAGGAGCTGGCATGCCAGTGATACTATTGGTAGATAGAACGATAGCAAGGCAAGAGGCAATTCTTTAGGCATTTACACAATCGCAGATCTAACATGGTGAAACACACAAAAAAGAGGAACTGTTGAGATTCGAAAAAAAGTTAGAACCAAATGTGAGGTGGCTAGATCAAGCGGGTCATGTTCACAAGATTCTGACTTCTTAAGCCCTTATGCTTAAAAGTTGCTGCGACGAGGGAAAGGGTGTTTCCCGTTATGAAGCGACCGCGGTCAAATGCCGCCGCGGTCTAGCATTGGGAACTCCGCTCCCCTCCCCGCATGGATGTTCTACGGGCCTTGGAGGATGAAGGGGTAAGGAAGAGGATCATTTTACTCAGATCGCCTAGATGCGCGTCCTCACCTATGGTGCTGGCGCAACTTTTGACCATTTCCTTCTCTTTCGGGAAATAGTCATCCGTAAAGGTCTTGTTGCGCGGTTGCCATCATTTGTTCTTGCCATAATGACCGGCCCAGTCTTTCAAATCGATACATATGCTAGACCCTGTAGACGCGAAAGTTACCTTAAGCCGGAACCCCGCAACCCAAGTCAATACGATTCCTTTGCTGTTGTGCTGTTCGTAATGCCTTCGCGGTTGATGAGGTATTACTTCAGGTTTCAGTAGTGTAACACAGAGCTGGTAGAACTGTAGCATCAAGAAAGTTGAGCGCGTAGGATCGCATCAGAAGCCTGCAGCCTATCGAGGTGATCGCAAAAGGTTTACTTGCTTATATGATTAGCAATGCGAGCCAGATTGGAGATACAAAGGCTTACCGTTGCTACGTTTGGCGCAATTCTTATACGATGCAAAGAGCAAAGAAATCTGCACGTACGAGTCTAGTGGTATGATAAAGTGTTATAGATGATGAAAACTTGAAGCGAAACAAGGTGCTTGTCATTTCTAGCAGCTTTGCAACAAAAACCCACCTTAGAATAGCCATAGAGCACAAATTGCAGGCGCTGTTGTCCAGACGCAAATGTTGTCAGGAGTGACTTGACGGGTTATATAGTGTAAGAACACCTTGATCCGAATGAAATCCACAAAACAAAGAAAATCTTGCGTGATGTATCACAAGAAGGGGATAGAGTAACCACCTGACGAATTTGTCATTATTACATGCTGCCCATTTCAGTCAAGAGAAGGCGTGGCAACAGATCCACTCAACGTCATCACGAGAATCGAAATGAACCTGCGAGATCGGGATGACCAGCAAATGGGAGAATCCATACAGTTTCCCGAGCAACAGTTAGACAACGCCGTTCAGCCTATGAACCCCGATGGGATCCGTCGGAAAAATCGGTCGCAAAATATTCCATTTCATGAGAAATCTCGTGAAGACATTGACAATGATAGTATGATAAATAGGACGTAAATCACTTTCTTCATCTAGTTGAGCCAGGGTCAAGTTGTTTCCACAACCATGACTGCTACATCACGGCTTGGTGCATAAGGTTCAGTTTGCGCATGCACATTGCTGGAATATAGAAACTTGAGCTAGCAAGGTGTTGCGTGTCAGCTTCACTAATCTATTTTCACGGGATACACAGCTGATCGCCGCTTTTTTGTCGAAATTCTATTTCATTGTTAAAATCTTGACTTCGTGACTGCCTCAAATTATGTTTATTTGTACATTGCACTCGTCCTCAAAGATTTAATGTAATAATTGTCGGATGTGACAATAAAACGTTTGTTCTTTACCGTCAAATTCTAACACTCAAAACTGATGAGGACCTCCAGCCGAATAATGAAGTTTCGGTCTTTTCCTCCGTCTTCACAAAATATTGCAAATTATGTACCTATTAGAAGAGCTTCTTCAATGAATTCGCGAACCTATCTGTCTGCCATGCTTTGAAAAGGCAGGGCAGGTACATTTCAACTCTTAAGAATCTCCTGCATTTTCATCTTCATTGATGTAGCACCATTGTTTATTTCGTCCATAAATTTTATATGCAAAACAACACTTGATTTGCTAATTTACGTTAGCTGTCTGTCCTGCATCTAGTGGCGCATTCAAGGCCAACAGCATCTACAGTCTGCTCCAATCGGGATCAGGCCGAAGCGTCGGCGTAAATTTGCGCGCTCGCAGCGCTGGAGGTGTGCGCTGCATATGCGCGCTGTCGCAGAGAGCAAAAGGATTGCAGAGAGAGCAGCGAAGGGCCGTGGGCGTGACCGCGAAACCCTGGTGACGCGGACTCCCGCCATGCCAATTTTGGCCTGATTAGGATTGGGGCAGACTGTACTTTCAATAGTTTCGCCCCCGGTTACCACTTTAACCGTGCAGCGCGGCAAACATCGCGGACTTTGCGCAATACGCTTGCATACCTCCCTCAACTGACGAGTTGAAGGCATTGAGCCTCAAATCCAATAGGCAAGCGACTACAAGCGGTAGGATAAAAAGCTATCCACTAGTGAGACTGTCTGACATCAAAATATTCCTGGCGGTGGCTCCTACTCCAGTCGAGTCATCAATCTTCGGCGGCGGAGATGATGTGGACCGTCGCTTTTCCTACAGCAAGTCACACCTGGGGGTCGTATGGAGGAGCAAATAAACCTTGTGGAACAAGTTTCAGCACATTCTGAGGTTTCCAAATTGGGCCACCCAAGTGAGATGGTCATTTTCAATTTCATGTAACTTTGTTTCAAAGGTAAGTCAACCACTTTTTTTGCATTTAACACGGTGAACTATCACTTCTTTGCTCACATTTGCAATCCTACTTCAAACAACCTCCATCAAGGATTTAAAAGCAAGCCAAAATCTCGCTTGTTCCATTTTCGCTTTCAATATCCCAGACTAGAGAAGACCAATCAGGTTCAAATTACTTAGCCTACAAGGCTTAGGCTATCGAATACATTCTTGTCGCCTTCCCTCCCGATTCACGTAGTAGCGCAGACTTTGCATGTTACCGTAACCCGATATTTTCGCAGTACTTTCCATTTGCATAGATAAAGAAAAATGATGATATCTTATATTGATTTTTGCTGTAGCTAAGCCAAGAGATTATATCTTATATTGAGATTTTTGCTGTAGCTAAGCCAAGATATGATCTTTTTATTGATGGCTGACGTACGATTATATCTTAACCTAGAAGAAATGATTTTGAATGAAATACCTGCTGTGTAAAGAAGAAGGTCTAGCAGTAGCAATGATACAAAATGCGTATTTGAATGGTCTGAAGGTAAGTTAATGGGGTGTGGCACAATCCCTGAAAAGGTGTGGCAATTACAGCTCTTCCGGGGTAGTGCCACATTCCATTTACTTAGCTTCATAGAGAATATGGAAGAAGGTTATATACAGTTCGATAGCCAAAATTATCTAGTTCTTGTAAACGTGATTAGAGCTGAATTCGTCATCTTTCGTTTACGTTTTTAATTATTTGCAGCAGGATTCATTGTCAATCATGTAGTGTTTTGTATTGAGTACCAAAGGAAGTAGCTAACTCACTTCTGAAAAATGGTTAACCATGCTGAAAAATGGCCACTTCCCTATACCACAGAGGTTATATGACATGATAATTACGAATATGTTACTACGAGCTGGCATCCCAGGTTCCACCCCATTCAGGAGCCAGTCCATCGTGATTGGTCCCTCATGTAGCAAAATTTACCCTTTTTTGATTCCGATCCTCTTGGGTTCGCTTCCTACCGCCCTTACTATACCATGATGACCATGATGACCAGCACATCAAAATGAGGTTCACCGCTCATCCTTCATGACTATAGGTAATGTGCACAGATACACAAACACACAGATTTTCCGCTTTATATATAGAGATTATGCTTGGTAAAGCCTTTAAGTGATGACGGTAGACAAATGAAAAGATGGGAAAGCATGGGGGGGGGGGGGAGAGGTATGATGACCAAACTTAGGGCCGCATGCACTAACATCTGGGGAGGGGATCGCAGCTTAGAAGAAAGCTTTATATTTCGAAACTCCAGTTACCTGGATTTCACGTTGTGTACCTATCCGTAAGTATTCCTACTACCCTTCACTATGAACATGTTGAAGAGGAGCGAGAAGCTGTACAAACCACATTTTCCAGCTTTTGCATGATCCCTGATGATCCCCGGCGCTTTTCTTTAAAGTTATTTTTCTTTCTCCAAAGTTAAAGGAAAACCTCCAAAGTTGTGCGTATTATCTAACCCGACAGTGCTAAGCATGTTGCTGATAAAAACAGATGATGTTTTGAAGTCATGAAATTTTCGATGATCCACAGGTCGAAATTTGAGGTTTACCGAAAAATTCGAGTTTTCAAAAACTCATTTGTTCTCATCAGCAACATGCTTAACAGTGATGTGTTAGATGTTCAGTACAACTTTGGAAGGTTTTCGTCAACTTCGGAGAAAGAAAAATGACTTTAAAGAAAAGCGCCGGGGATCATCAGGGATCATACAAAAGCTGGAAAATGCGGTTCGTACAGCTTCTCGCTCCTGTTCAACATGTTCAAAGTGAAGGGTAATAGGAATACTTACGGATAGGTACACAACGTGAGATCCAGATACCTGGAGCTTCAGAATATGAAGCTTCCTTTTAAGCTGCAATCCCCTCCCCAGCGGGAAGGTTAGTGCATGCGGCCCTTAGGGTGAGGGGGGGGGGGTATCGCATCCGGCGCTTGTGTGCCCTCTTGTCGATCCTGTTTGGTAAGACCTCATTTCCCTCTAAATTAACAATGCATGTTTAGTCAAAGAGCTTTTTAGATGGGAACACCGTATTAAAAAGCGTGTAATGCTGATTCCAAATCTGCTTTCCTTATCTGCAGAGCGTTATGGAGGGGAGTTATGAGCGCTTATTGGGCAAAAAATTAACTGTGCAAAAATAGACAGGACAAAAATAGCCGTAGTACTTTTTCTAGCTCTTCAATGGAGCAGTCATAATCATCAGAGCATTTGATTTGAAGAATACTTGGTTGCATTGTTTGAGGGCTAGTAAGATTTTAGCAACTCATTTTATCCAAAACTAGCTGGCTTACCCGGCTCCGCCGTATCCGGACCAAACTTGGCACACATACACTTCGGGCCCTGGCGGGTGTCACAGTCCACTTTTCGTCATCGATCGACATCGATTTTATCGATTTTTATCGTTTTCTTTGCAGAGTTCACCTACAGGGCTAGGAGTTGGCACAGGGGGGTAATCGAGCATGGGGATTCCGAATACAATATTATTTTTCAGAATTATCGATTGCTTTTATTGATTTTATCGATTTTTTGTAAATTTTGACATGCGAGGCTGGGATTTTGCACAGGGGGGTAATCGAGCATGCTGATTACGAATACAATATTAGTTTTCAGGATCGTCCATCACTTTTATCGATTTTATCGATTTTTTTGTAAAGTTTGACCTGCGGGGCTGGGAGTTTGCACAGGGGGTAATCGAGCATGCAAATTACGAATACAATATTAGTTTTCAAAATCGTCCATTACTTTTATCGATTTTATCGATTTTTTGAAAATTTGAGCTAGGGGGCTGGAATTTGGCACAGGGGTGTAATCGAGCATGCTGATCACCCCCTTGGGGATGATCAGCATGCTCGATTACCCCCCTGTGCCAACTCCCAGCCCCCTAGCTCAAACTTTGCAAAAAAATCGATAAAATCGATAAAAGTAATCGATAATCCTGAAAACCAATATTGTATTCGGAATCCCCATGCTCGATTACCCCCCTGTGCCAACTCCCAGCCCCGTAGGTGAACTCAGCAAAAAATCGATAAAAATCGATAAAATCGATATAGATCGATGACGAAAGGTAGCCTATGACACCCGCCTGGGCCCGAAGGGTATGTGTGCCAAGTTTGGTCCGGATCGGTTCAGAAATGGAATTTTCTATTCGGAACATACGTACATACAGACAGACAGACAGACAAACAGACATTCAGCTTTATATATAAGATGCACGTTCAGTTTTTGGCTTTAAACAACGCTCACTACTTCTCGTTCATAAACGCTCTGCAGATAAGGCAGATTCGGAGTCAGCGTTTTATGCCCTTCAATGTGGTATACATCTCATTTAGGAAGGCCAATTCGACCAAACAAGCTTCCCTTGTAAGTTGCCCCGACTCTGCCCAGACACTGCGCAAGACATCAATCCTAAAAAATTTCAACTGCGCTAACTTTTGATACTGACATCCTCTGCATTCTTCAACACAAAATTAATTCGTTTCCGTTCCTTCTTTGGAAATAAGAAAAAAACGACACAAATTTACATCACAATGATGGGGAAGAGAAAAGCGAGCAAAAGAGCGAACTATTGAGATATCAAGGACCAAATAGGTACAGTTAAACGCCAGCGTTCACCGTACTGGCCAGGTCGCCTTTGCCTTCAGCTAATCGTTGCCGGATCATCTCGGCAATACATTTTTGTGTCCTTCGTTCCAATTTCTGTAACAAAAAACTAGTCTTCAACGAAAGAAAGCATAACAGGGAATCTTGGGGTGATAAGTGCCAATGAAAATTTAAGTAACCTGCAGCTTTTTCTCGATATCTCTCTTCAAATCCCAATCAACCTTTTTGGGAGCCAAGGTGGAGAGATCCACAGTTTCAACCGGTTTCACGTTTTTAGTGTCCTGTAAAGTGGTCCTAGATATAAAAACAAAACCAGAAGGAGAGACTGGTTCAAAGGATGGAATCAAAACCTACTTCCAGATGCGAAGCAATAACTTCTTCTACAACGTCAAGCTTTGGTACAGGTTGCTCTACTTTTCCTATTTCCTCGGAAACCGGCTGATAACTTCTGAAAACACGTGTGAAAAAGCAGAAAATGGGATTATGTGGTTACAATCTACAAATGAAATAAAACTTTACCTGAAATGTGGCGCTTCTGCTTTGCTTTTCTTAGTGGCTTCCTCCTCTTCTTTATAGTCCTCTTCTCTGTAATAGTATATTAACAATATTACATTCATGAAAGGATAATTATCATCATATCCATTCTGTACAAGCATATTTTCATCAACTCAGTCAAGTCTAACAATATACGTACTATTGAATGGCTTGAAAGGAGATCATACAGCGATCCAAGGTGAAAAATGGACAATTTCACAAGTAAATACTGCTTCCCGAACAGATTCCATATCTTATAATTAGTCGCTAGGTTAGGTTAAAGCTAGGTAAAAGGGAAAATTTGGCATGTTGATCAATGAGATACATTCTGCAAAGCAATTACCTTTGCGCTGTTAAGGAAGGTAATTTTAAGCGGTAAGAAGTATAGTATACCTGCAATTTTGTGCATAGGTTCGGCATACCTTTACTAAAGTCATCAACATGTGCAGGCATTCAATGATTTTGTTGAACTAACGAGGGAACACTTTCTAGTCGAAGTAATCTTTTCAAATGAATCCTATGTTACTTTGAGGGAGCATTGAGCGCCGATTCCAAGTTTGTTTTCATTATCTACCAAGCACTCTTGGACACCAAGTTATGATTGATTTTAAGAGCGAAAAATGAACGCAAGATCTAGGTAAAAATAATGGTCAAAACCTTTCCTGCCTCAGACTGACAAGGGAATGGTCAGAAATCGAAGTGGCCAATCCATACAAGCTGCACACCTTTCGATGCAGCATAGAATGCTGATTTCAAATCTGTCTTCCTTATCTGCAGAGCGCCTTTGTAGGCGAAGTTATGAAGAGCTTTACTGCGGAAAAACCGTATACAAAAATTGCGAAATTAGGCACATTATTGCTCTTTCACCTCACTTCTAGGTACGGGTCATATGAAGTGACCTAGTTGCATGTTTTGGTTCCAACACTGAGCCAAGAAAGGCTTTGTGCGGCGAAGTTTGCACTTCATACGCACAATTTCCTAGCAAAATAATGACTTTCAACGGCTTATAATTTCGTCCACAAAAGCGCTTTGCAGATAAGGAAGACAGATTTAGAGCCAGCGTTTTATGCTGCATCTAATGGTATGCAGCTTGTATGGATTGGCCACTTCGACTTCTGACCATTCCCTTGTGAGCAGTACTGAGTATGAGGGCGTTTGAAGGCGTGTTCTAATAACCAACATTTGCTCATTTAAGCAATTCTGGACAATTAGTTGCGAAAAAAATTTTTCGACCTAAACGCTCATAACTTGGCCTTCATGAGCCTGGGATAAGGAAGTCAGGTTGATTTCGCCGTTCAATGCTCCCAAAAGTGATCTAGATGCCAAATAGAAAGACCTCGACTAAAAAGGCTTCCCTTGTGGGTTTTTACTGTAAACATAAAAGATACGACTGCAAAATAAACACGATGAATAGAAATCGATTTTGTGATAACAAGGATAAGCTTTACATGCACTTCAAAAGGTTTTGAGTTTGTTATGCGGTTATTTCAATATCCATCAATGGATACTGAATTAACCGCAAAAATCCCTACGAAAGAAAAGCATGTATACGAGAAGCTTGCCCTTGATAACGTACTTCATCTCTATTCCATTCATCCGAGATTTCATTTCCAAAAGGCGTTTCTTCCGGGCCAATGCAGCCGCTTCCATTCTGTTAGTTTCTGTATCTTCGGTTTCCATCTCTTCATCGGACGAGGATTTTTCGGCATCGCCGTTTTCCCGTTCAACCATCTCGCTAAATGGATAACACTCATCAATAGATGGTTAGAAGAGCTGGGCTAATTTCCAGCGAAGAGAACGAAGTAAACGAGAAAAATCACATGCGAAAACCAGACACAACTTCCCGAGTGAGTCAAACTCAATGCGACAAAATTGCAATAAGGAGGTTCGACTTGAGAAGGCATAATCTCAACCCATTGGAAAATGTAAACATTCAAATCGTCGCTATCAAGCCATAGAAACAAGCAGAAATTATACAACGCTTGAATACGAGAAATAGATACGAGAACTTCGAAAAAATGGAAAATTTCAAAGTATGTGTGCATTATCACGTCATTCCGTATTCACCGAGCTACCGTAAGCTGATATTGTTCGTGCGAGTCAATTGAAGCTTTTTTGAGTTTGTTTTAGGTACTTGCTAGTTCAAAATTATGTGGGTTTTCTTTCTTTATCGAGCATACTTCTGATCAGTGCTACCACGAGTTGTAGAGGGCGCACGACAAGTTTTTGATGAGGCAGAAACAAAAGCGTTCCGGTTTTCCGGAAAAATTTCGTGTCAAAAACTTTACCAGTTTTTTTCGTGCAGAGAAAAACTCTACCTGTGCTGCATTTCGTGAACGGTTTTTTGGGAAAGTTCGGGACTGATTTCTGAAGCCTCTACTATCGCAGCGGTGTGAAGGTTTCCTCCCGAAACATATCATGCGAATGAACATTATAGGCTGCCAAATCTAACTTCAGCCGAGGCACATTTCTTCGCGGTGTCCTTTGACTAATGGTCGCGAGGCTGAATTTGACGAATCGGCCTAGACAGCTCCATGCAAAGAGCAGTTTTCCCCAACTGCACGCCTTTGTCAACGTTACGACCTTAATTTGGTAAGTATTTCGTTGATGTTCCATCGAAACTTTCTATTTTCATTATCACATTATCAGCTGTTTTTGAAAATCTCTGTTCTACTGTATTATGCCTCTAATGCTAATGCTAATGTTTTTCTAATTATTTGTTGCCAAATTTTGAGTCAACTACTTCTTGCATTTTGCACTTTGATTCTGAATGCTCTCTGACGCGGTAGCGCCATCGTCACGATTTTTCGAATGCCCTATATGTTTGTTTCGATAACAACATCCATTTATTCAGATCATGAGAAACATCCATTATCTATCTCATCTGAACATGGCTGTCCTTGCAAAGAAACTGTCTAAAACCTATTACATTCTTCTATAGGTTCCCGCTTTGAAACCAGTTTCCGCAAATTTTCTCTTGCGAAAAACTGAGAATTCAATTTCGCAACACCATTACTTTCCAAAACTAAACATTTCGCTACCATCCTCCCAATGGCTGCTCGATCCCGGATCAGGAGCTCTTTGTTCGCATAAACACAACAAAAACCACCGGCTGCTAAGCAGGCTATCACATTACATGACCAGTAGCATCTATATTGACGCAAGTGCTGGAGGGAACTGCTATTGCTGCAGTAATGCTGATAATGAGTAGTCTCACTATCGCCTACTTTCTCACGCCATTTAGGGATCGGTCAGAGTTTGCCAGTGTTGCCGGTGTTGAAAGTGTTGAAAGTGTTGAAAGTGTTGAAAGTGTTGCCGGTGTTGAAAGTGTTGAAAGTGTTGAAAGTGTTGCCGGTGTTGAAAGTGTTGAAAGTGTTGAAAGTGTTGAAAGTGTTGCCGGTGTTGAAAGTGTTGCCGGCGTTGAAAGTGTTGAAAGTGTTGAATGTATACATCAGTCCTGCAGTTTCATTCTTCCTGGAGCGATCTTACTGGCTGGTGAGATCGTTTGAAATGTACATGGAACATGAGTAATGAAATGCGACTGAAATGGGAAATGCTTTTACATGCAAAAGAACCTCATACAAAGCTTTTGGAAGGTAGAGGACTTGTTTTAGATAGGCAATCCCCAATATTTGAAAACGCTGCAAGACCTCCTATATGTAGGATCTGCAGCGAACACCCATTACTCGGACTTTAGTAGCGTTCTCAAAATTCAAAGATTGCCTATCTAAAACAAGTCCTTTACCTTCCAAAAACTTTGTATGAGGTTCTTTTGCATGTAAAAGCATTTCCCATTTCAGTCGCATTTCATTACTCATGTTCCATGTACATTTCAAACGATCTCACCAGCCAGTAAGATCGCTCCAGGAAGAATGAAACTGCAGGACTAATGTATACATTCAACACTTTCAACACTTTCAACACCGGCAACACTTTCAACACTTTCAACACCGGCAACACTTTCAACACTTTCAACACCGGCAACACTTTCAACACCGGCAACACTGGCAAACTCTGACCGATCCCTTAGCCACTTTATCATGCCTTACCAGCTTAATTAGTGCTCCTAGCGATTCGCGAAGCGCACGAGCAGCCACATCTAACATGTTTGCTTTTCAGTTCCTGTAAATTGAACTTCCTCTATATTTATCGTGTTCTCAACTTGGAAATTTGTTGAATCATGCTGCCATCATCCAGCATCAATGTACACATCAAGGTATTGATCATCATTATACTCATCTTGATTCACTTTGCGTCCGTAATTGACTTTGCTAATCTTCAGACTGTCTTTAGTCATTTGTGCTTCACCCTGTAGAACTCAAGCGAATGAATAGAAAGGTTAATTGTTTTTCATGTAGAGCAGCTAGGACTGCAAATCTACGAACTTGACGCAAGCCACAAATTCCCACTGGAAAATCTCTTCTCGGCGCACTGATAGTTCTCCTAAGTGCATCTTTTGTATCCACTTATTCACTCTCAAGCATTCTTTGAGCACTTTACACTGCCCCAAGTATTCACAGCTTGTTGTTCATCTGCTTCCTGAACTTATGCAGATAAATTTGAATGTTCACATTGGTTTTCTGAGACCCATGCAGAGAAACTACTCAAAAACTAAATTTTTATAACTGACTGACCCTTTGCGTGAGTTTCCAGCTTATCATCTTCAATGTTGACAGGATATAATTTAAAAATTATTCCTCATTAGCTGTATCCATGGCTCGAAGTTAAGTGTGTAATTTCTAGGGAGATAGTATAGGTGGAACTTTACCAAAATCTATAACTTTGGCCTGAGATTGCCTCCTCGTCCTTTTTCTAAATTCTGCTTGTGTATATATATATCGATATTATCGTCTCAACTGTTTTCTTTCCGTTGGTATACGCTGAGGCACATCTGCAAGATGAATTTATCTCGCTATCGCTCCCATGATTGAATTTTTTTCACGATTTTTTTTCGCGAATGCACCTTATAATATTGCACCGTACAAAATTTATGGATTTTATTGCATTGCACTTTACTGTATAATTTATCGCCGACATTTTTATTGTCAAAGCTTGGATTATATTTGCTCGAAAACTACTCATTTGTTTTTAATAAATTCCTTACAACTTTTTCTTCTTTTTCTTCTTGTTAGCAATCTTCGAAATCATCAGTTCATGAACTATCAACCACTAGACCATACTGTTTCAGTATCGCAACGGCTATAGAATTTTTCCTCAGAGGACAAATGAACGATGATAACGATAACCAGTGACTAATAAATTGCATTTTCTAGCCTGCAGCTATGTCGTGCAGAGAATGACAGATATGCTGTCTCATCATCTGCCGACGAGAAAAAGTGACATTAGCTGAGCATGTGCTCAGAGAATCTGCATATTTAACCTTTTGCCCTCTCTACTGACTTATTTCAACCAATAATTCCCGATGAACCTGCAGAAGTAGTTAGAGCAAATTTTCATGTGATGGGAAAGTAATGCGGTACATCTTCATCATTTTACTCTAACTTCATGTGATTAAATGAAAATTGTAGTGTTTATAACAACATATACCAATATTTTGATTGCTGCCCAAACCCAGCTTCTATCCTGTGGCGTTATGGTATTGAATTTTTGTGTGCGTTTAACCACTTAAAGTTGTGATTTTTCGTGACTAGACTCATCGGTTCTACTTTCAATGAGTATGACATATAACATGGTTTTTATCGTAACTGACATTATTACAAGAGAGCCAATTTACTGATATTGGGTGAAGCCCATTTTCCTTTTTTCGAATCTAAAGGAAATCCTCTTTTTCTCCAAAACCAAACCTTTATGCAGTTCTCTGGTTCTTTTGCGAACAAATGCTCGCGCTCTTGATTCCAAAGTGTACCATAACTCTTCCACAAATCATAGAGAAGCAAAGATCAAGTTCGGGCCGTGGATTATCGTGCTTGCTTCAACGCTTGAGAGAGTCATTATTCGCTATTCGCCACGATCGGGCAACCGAAAAGTGGATGCGTACGAGTTTTGAACGCAATCTCTCACTTCGCTCTAGTGACGAATTCACAAGCCTTTTTCTGTTAAAACTCGAAGCGATTCATTTTTTCTACGTATTCAGGCTATTTCCTCCAGCAAGAGTATCCTTTCCATTCGACTTCAGTATAATTCCTGAATGTATCACAATAGTAGAGGCTTCTGTAAACTCTTTCATTTCTTTGTTACATCAAACAATACCCGAAATGAAAGCTGGAACTAATGTTAGCACGGCTAATGCTGACTGACACGACGGAGATGAAAACTGCGGCGAGCGTGTCGAAATAAGCCGCCGACACCCGTCTTACCACGCCTTCTCATGCATTCCGGATTCTTTGGATTGATATGATAACTCCCTTCTTTGCTTCGTAATGGTTTTAACAAGGCTATTTGCGTGTTCTCATCGTTTTCATGAGATAGTAGGACGACTTGGCATTTATCGCGGTTGTTGGGCTGCCAGCAATTTTGGTTTGATTAATGTATCTCACTACGCCAATTGTATGTTATAAAACAGCCGCATTCTCCTCAGTTCTTCCAGAGTCATAGTATTTCTTTCTATCAACCAATAACAAATTTCATAGCTCTTACCCGTCCAACACTTATTCGACATTTGTCATTCTCAAAATGTAGAACGTACTTCTCTAACCTCAGCATGCTGCGCTTTGATCTTATTGGGTTGGTCCTAGATGATTTCATTGCACAAGCAGCTTTTGGGAATTTTTAGGAGTTTGGCCATAGATTGCTTATACTTCCATTTATTCTCGTACAATACTAGGCACTCAATCACCTTGTCTTGCCATTCTGTAATTTTTTTTTCAAAAGATGACGGATCATATTGCCAATTTATCTTCGAGGTTAAATTTTTAGAACCAAAGAAAGTAGCAGTGACTGAGAAAAATAATTGAATTCATCATTGTGATCAGCCTCAAGTGCAGGCTTTTCCGTAACTTCTTTTTTTTTCTCTTGGCAAAATCAACAACTTGGGTACTAGTGAGTACTCACATAAAAGTAAAATTTTGGGCACTTGAACAGAAAGGCGATGGGGTAATATTATGTGGTGAGTGAAGTAGTTATAGTATCCAGCACCGTTAAGTAAAGATTAAGAGTAAAATTTATCTATGCAAAAAATAGAGAAACATGTGATCTGGGTTCAACCTAAACATATGGGAAGGCAATAAAACTCCCCAAGAATACTCGTTAGTTGTTCAAGTTCTGTAAATATGTTCACATGCGGATCCCCAAGAAAACTCGTTAGTTGTTCAAGTTTTGTAAATATGTTCATATGCTGAGCCATATGTTTCTGAGAATATTCATTACCCCCTTTCCCCCCCCCCGCCTACATTACTATCTCCTTTCGCCATCTCGAACAGTGGGAGGCATTCCGAACCGTATTCAGCTGGCAACGTGGCTGATTACGCATTCACGTAAATTCCAAACTGATGGAATCTACCCACGCAAATGCCGCCGAACAGAATTTTCTTCGAGAGTGAAATTGTACTCTTTAAGAAGTACTGAAGATCTATAAACTCTCAGTAACCACAAGTCTGGAATGCCTAGTCCCTTTGCGACTGAGAAACACTTTTGGCAGCTGTTCGTCTCAGCAACTTTGTTGACAGCCAAGATCAGCGATTGAATGACCAGCAATTCTTCATTGTTAGAAAGACTGATTTGCTAGGCACTTACGTAGCCGACACCTTTTTGATCCTCGAGCAAATCGTAAAGTGAGCTAAGCTATTGATGATTTGAGGGACTCTAGATTTATGTCCATGTGTCGTGCTCCCATTGCGCATTTTTCATCGAAGTAATTATCTGGCACTAATTTTTGCGTTTGGCAACCGGTTTCGCAGCTGTTCTCATCTCCTAGATCGAATCCGGTTTGTTTTTGAATATTGTTTAGATCTTTTTCTTCACAATTCTTTTTCCAGGAATTGATTTATTATTAACTTGAGATAATTTCCGAACTATTAGGCATTTTTAGCGGTACTTTTGCTTATCTGTTGCTCGTCTAGTTTTGTAGCAATTTGAAAGGCAGTTATTCTTACCTGCTAAGATATTTATTTTTGTTCGAGTAATCTGTTCGATCTTATCTTCAGTTTTAGCATCTTCTTGTTCTTGTTAAATCAAAGGCTTCAAAGGTAGACTCTTCTCTTTACTTAAAACTATGTGAATTGTAGAAGATTACTAGTAAAATAACTGTCTTTGAACATTTGCTTTCATTTTGATACATCCGGGTTTCTAAAAATTTCACGTTAATTGGAAAGCCTGCAACCACCTTTGCCTTTTTTTTACACGAGAGGTTTCGCCACTACAATCTAGCTGTTTGAAGCCATAAAAAGTGATTTTTCATTATTTCTTCACTTGCTTATGGGAGAAGTGTTCAGATTGAACCAATCTCGCCTAAACTTCAAATAATTGATAATAATAGACAGACTCCATTGAATTTCTACGCCGATGACATGATTCCGTACATGGCCTAAATAAGCTTGTTTCCTTTTTCTTCTTCAAAAGCACTTGGAGGCTGGACTTAAGCTGATTTAGTGGATGTTTTTTGTTGTATTCCTTACTGCTGATTATATCTCAACTTTTCCATTGATTGTAGTCATGAGCAACGTTTTTTGCTTTTTAAATAAATAAATAAACAAACAAATAAATTAGCTTCAGATTTTTTGTTACTAATTTTCGATACGTGAGAATCGTTTCAGTGTAGGATTCACATTACTATGTTGCGTCTTCTAGAATTTCTCGAGCGAGAGCTCGTGAGAATTCCATGCATACTTTTTTCGTTTCGTCGCCGATGGATGGAAATGAGTTTTTGCTGCTTTTTTTCGCGAAAACATTTTCAAAGACATTCTTCTTCTCGAGCTTTCTACTTTTTCCCTCGGAGTTGCCTTACAACGCGGACAGCTACCTGTCATTAACTGCGAGTGAAGTGACCTCGAGTGACCCGTGCAGGTCGGCGACCAGTCGTCTGCCGACCTGCTGCGGCGGCGATTGCGAGTCGCAAGCACTTGCGCGTTTCGCCGGCAACCTCGCGCGCGCGATGCGACCGCTACGTTGCTCGCCGCATTTCGTCGTTGTAATGGAGTTGTTCACATTTGCATAGCGATGAGGCAGCGTTCGTGACGCTGGAGTGCGTCAGACAGGCCAGACGGCAAAACATCCCGCGTCCGTCCCTTTTTACACTACGCGCGGCGCTCGCTGGCGCTGTTCTTCCCTCTCTCTCGCTCCTCTTCTGCCCTCGATCCTACTCGCAATTTTCTGCCAACCCTTCCAGCTCTTGTCCTTCTATCCAAGGGGGTAACATCAGTTTTTCACCTACAAATCATTTTGCTGGGATTTTCGGCGTTTTGTTTCCCCCGCGTTAATCGCGTTGCCCACAACCATTGATTAGGTGAAATTAGCATTCGCACTATTTTGGCTGTCAGTTATTGTCTCCTCCACTCTTCCTTCTTTTTCGAGGTCTTTGATCTTTTCCATCTCTTTTCCTGCTCATATTCGAATCTGCAAAAACCTGAACTCGTTTCCAGAACAACCCTTTTTGCTTCTTTTATATAGCCTCAAACCATATGGCTTCAATTTGCCCTATCCATCCACTCCCTAGGCGTTTGTGGGCTCAAGACGTCATTGTACCTCCTTAGTAATGCCTCCTTCCCACCGTTAAACAAGTTTTATGGTCTTGGAGTACTCCGTAGTGTTTTTTTTCTATCCACTTGAGCTAGTTTCTTGTTCTTCCTTCTAATTTCCAATCCTTTGTTGGATAGGGCATTCTTCCATTCATCTATTACCGTCTTTGAATTCCTCAAATAACCAGTTAATTTGCTATAGAGGCGAATGGTAGGATGAAGCTTTTTTGAAGAATTTTTTGCTTGCCTTTCTTGGTTCTGTCCTCAATCTAATTATTCATCCGCTATGCAGAAATATATTCAAAGTGTTCTGTTCTCATTTTCAATTTTCTTGCCGCGGGAAAATATTTTCGTATTTTTCTAATAGGTGTTTTGTATCTTACGCAGTTTTATTCGTGCTCCTTTCATAATCTTTCAGCACAGTAAGGTTGTTTTACGTTATAATCAGTACCATAGTTACTTTTTATCCAAGTATATGTCTCATTTTGCAGCTTATAGAAACCTCAGTCTTTTAAATGGTTTCTAACTAAATTTACTTATGCTCATGGTCCAGCCACTTAATTTCACTAATGTAACATTCTCAGTGAACCATTCAAGGTGTCCGACTTTCAGTCAGTAAAGCTTTTGCACGTCAGGCCACCAGGCATCCAACGACTTTACTTTCTGTTAAATCAATGACACTTGTCCAGGTGGCTAAAAAAGTTCTCTCTCATAGAAACGATTTCAAGTTGCTGTTTAAGATACTTTGATGTGCGTTATAATGTGACTTCCATAAACTTATCGGAAAAAATTTTCTTGATGATTTTCATGAAGCTGTAATGTATTGAACCCATTCTTTCAACTGTGCAGCTCCCTATTGCGTTACGACTGGCTAGGGGAAAATGAACTTTTGCTTGAAAGGTTTTACAGAATTTAAGCATTCCAGATCTTTGGGCCATTCTTTTTATACTTTTGCGATACCTTCAGTGTTTGCATCCTCCGAGCCGTTAAAGTTGTGAATTAGTTGACTTAGATTTTGAAAAACAATCCCGCTGAGTCAAAAGTACAGCTGAGTAAACTTTTATAAGCTTTTCGCCATTTTCCCAAGCAAGCCCTAAAATAAACAGTGGGCTGAGAAGGTCGTGGACTTTCTTTCGAACTAGTCACGGTTGATACTTACGCACACTCTTTGATATATATTGAATATATCGTTTCATCTGTCATATTTATGTATTTAGGGTTCCTAACGCACTCTTTTATGAGAGAATGTTTGCAATGTATAGAAAAAGTGAACACTTGCGTTTTATTGCGATTCACGTCACACCTCATCGATTGACTTTTTATGCTTCTGTTTCTTATTACATAGCCATTCCTATCTGGAGCTGTTTTGCCCACATTTTTTTTATTATTTTTATTCACTTCTGTTTTTGCTATTGACTATTTTCAGTAATGAACTGCTAGTATAATCGTGTTGTCGTCGAAACACCATCATTTAACAAAAAATGCCTGTATTCCACACGAAGACAATCGAGAGTATTCTCGAGCCAGTGGCACAGCAGGTAAATTTTTCACTTCATAAAGCTTTTAATTCACTGAATGCTTCGTCTTTTTTTTGCAACTACTATTGATTGTTTATAACATATTGATCGTTCATAACATTATGGTGTTGTTCCGTATTCTAACCAGATTGCGTATTCTTTGTCCATTTTCTCAGCATGTTTTTTTTGTGCGTGTGTGAATGTCCTTGTATGGCCCCTCTGATGACCCCATCAAGTTCATGCGCGCTCTAATCTCACTAGCGGATCTACCGCAGCAGTTTCCATAGTTTCTTTATGTCGATGATGAAGCTCTCTCCGAGAGGCAACAAAGCGCGTGGGGCACCCAGCGCCACTTTACTACGCGTTATATTTAGGGGTCTGAGCCGACACACCGCCCTCTGCTCGTAGAGAAACGAGAGGACTCGTAGTGCTTTGGGGGCTATCGAGATCCAGAGCGATGTACTTGGAGATATGGGGAAAGAAAAAGTGGCGAAACTGCATTGGTTGTAGGGGCAAAAAAACTTCTTTTTCGTTCTTTTTGGGGTTGGAGATTCGCGTATAGAAGCTATACTCAACTACAATTGCAGTTGACAAAGGTTGAAGTCTTAGGATAAATCTTTTCTTTTTTTGAGCTAGCACTCTCATGGAGTTTTATGCGTTTTGATTCATTGTTTTGATTCACAAAAATTTCCACAATATTTCAGCAGATTATGCTGTAGTGCTTCCTCTTAGCTTTTGAGGTTTTTTGAAGATGGTCTTGATTTCAATGTTGCCTTCATTAACCGCTTGATTTATTAGGTAAATCTTTTACGGACGATTTGTTCACATAATTTACCTTTCATGATTTCCAAGGAAGTCCCAGTAGCGGCCCTCCTCACTACAGCTTATGTATTTTCTTCTATTATCCTTGAATTCTCTCTTCCCATCACTTTTTATTGTGTTTGCTCAACCTAGCACTTGCTCTAAGCACCTCTTAGACCTTCTAAATTTCTAAGCGATATTTTTGGCCAAACTAACTTATAGTTATTGTCATAAGACAACACGCCCTATCTCATAACATTTATCGATTCCCAAACGATTTGATTTTGCTATAAAATCGATAAATCCACTTTTGTATGCTCGTTGCGTGCGTGTGTTTGAAGTGCTGCTGGTGAGAGTTGCAAACAGAGAGAGAGCAGAAGAAGAGCCTCGTCGAGCACGCGCTACCCACGATTAGAACTCTTCTAGTGACTGGATCAACTGCACGCAAAACAGTGCTTGTAAGACACGAAAGAAAGCAAAAACCTTTTGATTGTGTGAATTTTCGCCTTCTTACGGGACGCATTAGCTTGAAGTACCGATAAGATTGAAAAGCTGCGTGCTTTCGAGGATTTTCTTAGAGGAATAATCGATCAAAAATTTTGCTGGAGCTAAACGTATCTCTCTGGCATTGAAGTAATGTAAGACAAGTGAGAAGAATGCTTGGCGCAAAAAATTCCTCTTGACCTCCAAGCACCTTTCTCTGTTAACATGTTCGGAGGTATCATTGCACCTTAAAATAAATTTCATTTTTTTTCACCCACACCTGAAAAATGTCTAGTAGAGTGGAGCTTTCACAACAATTTTCGCAACTTCATGGGGCTTTAAAATCTGACGGCTCTCGCAAAAAGATCCCTTTTTTACTTGAAAACTTTGGGACCTCTTCTTATTAAACTAACAGGTTTAATGTTAGAAAAAAGGGTTTCAAGTTTCCAGGTTTCAAGACAAGAGGACGTTTGACATATTAAACTAATAATTTGCAATTTTGTACAGTTTCCTGCGCAATGTTCAAGCCCACCATGTTTGTCTGCGAATGTTAATGATCTGTTTACATAGGATCACTGCGGATTAAAGGGATAATACGCTTACACTCTATAAAAAGCCAGTCCCAAAGTGGTAGTGTACCCAGCGGGTTCTGGCAGGGATAGCATGAGGGCGAAATTGTTTGGCGTGGGGTACTTTTGCGGTGCTTTTGTTATTGTGAGTAAATTGATGTGAATCATGAAAAATAATTTTGGAGAACATTTAGCACACCGTGCTTGAAAACATTTCTTTTTCCTGCAATCTGCAACTGTCTTGGCGCTAGGTATAGATAAAGCAAATACATAAAATCCGTACTTGTCCATAACTGGAAAGGATCAGTTTCATAATCCTCCCTGGAATATTTTTCACAAATATTCCACAAATTTTGGAGCGTTTCGCGCTCTCTCCCATCATAGGCATGGAACCGCTGCTTGAAGTAACATGCAGTAATGAACTCATCATAGTTGTGGTAATATATGACTAGCACTGGTGGGAGAATGTTCCCAGCAATTTATTTGAATATGGCAGAGCCTATAGCGAATTGTTCCTCTTTTGCGAATAACATTAGGTTCGCTAAGCTGTTAATTTCTACAGATTTTTGCTCGAACAAGTCCATTTCGAAGTGACTCCTCTTTTTTGCATTTTTTTGCATCGGGTGTTGATGCATGCCAGTCTTGTGAAATTTTTGTAATTTGCAACGCATTAATAATTCACGACAATACGACCCATCGGTGGGTCGTACGTGTTCTGCCGTTTCGGACAATACGATCCATGCGTGGGTCATAAATTTGACAATGCGAAAAAGGCTCTGGTCCGAAACGGCAGTAACTGAAAAATTGGCCTTGTCGTGAATGTGTTTACACATCATTGCAGGCAAAATACAACTTTTTCGTTTTTCTACAAAAACGATTGTAAGCTTTTGATTTTAAGTGCATGCCCAATAAGTGTTTCCGAAAAGCACGCCATTTTCTTTCCCCCTCTCCTTCTCTCTCTCTCCCCCCCTCCCCTCCCTCCGTCTTCCCATGCAAGCGATGTCCTACCACATTTCCGTGTCCGCTTTGTCCATATTGTCCACATAGCTTTTAGTTGCATTACGTGTTAGCCACTGCCGAACGTTGTGCCGGTGGAGATTTGCTAGATGTGCCGCCTCGTACATCTTCACGTGCTAGTAGTCGTTCCGAATTCATTTATCCGGACACCATACAACAACGGGTCACACCGGAAGAATGTCCCGTCTGTCAGATTTTGTTACCAAAAGGCCGAGATGGATGTGTATGTTGATTGTTTCTATGTGTTTTCTTGTCCACAATCTTCATTCCTCTCATATAGGCTTTCATTTTTGCAATTTTCAATCTCAGCGAGTCACTATTTTTTGCAAATGGTAATAATTACCACACTAGGTATCTCGACTCGTGATTCTTCATGAAGAAGCTGAAGATGGAAATGCTATGCCGGATCTTACACGACCGGTTAGTCTCGTGTCGAGAGCCGTAGACAATCTCATAAAGGTAAGAATTTGTTTTTTTTATGAATAGTTGACTACTAAACCTGAGGAATGTTTCTGTTCCTAGCTGGACATCGTAAGGTTGTGTAATTCAATCACATTTGTTTGTCTAGTGTCCAGTATCAATATTTGGTTTGCTTAGTCATAAATTGCGATCTTTGGCTGTTTCTCTCATGTTGCTTTGTTGCGAAGTTCCCAAATATACGTGCGCCCTTTGCCTCTAATTCTACCCACGCAGTCAGAGCTTTGACGCGTGGGTAACTGGGGTAATTGCTTTTTTACCGTTGAGCTGAAACAGCATAGTGACTCTTTATTGCTTGAGTTTACGAGCCATAGAAACAGCTGCAGGCACTGGGTGGGGATTTTCTAAAAGCTTTAGTTTAAGAGAAATCTTTTCTAAAATAACCATTCGTCGGCTCTCAAGCTTGTTACCAACCATTTCCTCTAATTATACCCAGCTCCACACCTGCCATCGTTATCACAGGTGGTTGGCAGCTTGGGGAGAGAAGTACGGGTTGATGCCTAGGGCATTCACCGCCCCCGCGGCGGCGCCATATGCTGCCGCCATCGCAGCCGCGCTCGGCTGTTTTTCTTTGGCCCGGATCTGATCCGGGGATGCGATGTGCTATCAAAGAGAGAAGCCCGAGAGAAAGGGCGCGATGCGGATGCAATCGTTCATTAGACGTTTTATCGATAGCAGTGCTATGAAGATGGTATAGTGGGGAAGCTTGTGTAACGTGCATCATTTTTGTGGTATTGGAAAATGGGGATCAAATGAAAAATGTATCATTATAATTCATCATCCAAATGTGTGTATGTAGAGGGAGGGGAGGAACGAACGAACGAGAAAGTAGGAGAAGAAAAAAGTTACCTGGATCAATAATACAATTTAGAGGCACGGTACAACTGGCTGTTGATGTTGGTTTCAATTCGGGGAATATTTTGAAAAACAGGTTTGAAGTGCAATTCGTGGAATGAATTTTTTGTTGTATAAGTTTCCCCACAAATTTCACTATGCATTCGTTATTCTCATAAATCACTTTGGGTCTCTCAGGCATACCCAGAAAAGGAAAACGGTATAGAATTAAGCCGATGTTTTGCGTTTATAGTCGGATTTAAAGCGAAGTTGGAATACTTCCAATAAAAATGGCGAATCAGGTAGCTCAGGCACAAGTTGTGCAGAGGTTTTTTACTGAAGGAATGCAGTGCATCATTATTATCGAGAGTGCGTTTCAAAATCTCGTCGATATCTCTCATCGATTACACAAGCCTATGATCCTCCTGACATAAGCAACATCATGTGGATTGCGAGATAGTGGAGATAATGAAGCAGACGACGATCAATGCTCGCATATCCTCAGAAAGCGATGAGCAAACTAAAGCGAATTAGCTAGTTTTTCTAAATTTCTGGAAGTTTCTCAATTTTACATAATTGCTATATGGTAAACTATACGACATAATCGTTGTAAGTGATAGCAGTAATAAATGATTCGGAGCAATTTCACTTCCCTTCCACCGTAGTAGACGTTATATAGCGGAAAGGCTTTCTGGGTAACTGTTACCGGCCGTAATGAGTTGAGGTGAATGATCTGTGGCACTTGTCTGCGCGTGTGAAACCTATCGGCGACATAAAATTCTTTATCCACCGTGATTTTCATAAGGCCATTTTGGAGGGAAAAATTAATAAATGATATTTTTTCAAACTTCAAGTAAACTCTTTGAGCTCAGAACCCAATTAATTCGCTAATCTGCATGCACCTCCAATATCCCGGAAAACTCAATGGATTAAATGGGAGAGGGGCTAAAATCAAACTTGGACGAGTGTACTCTCAGCTTTCGCTGTGTCAAAAATATGTGAGTCTTATGGCAAAGTATTGTGGGAAAAACGTCGAAGCGACAGGATCGCGCTACATTGAAGACCGGAAAAAGACCGCATCAGACTTGGCTGAGCGGCTGGGCGCAGCGCCAACGCTTTGACGCGCTTCCGGGGCGCAATTTTCATGAAGCGAGTGTTTGCGCGCGAGTAGTAACCGTGCGACTAACCGTAGCATAATGCGCTCAGTCAACATGAGCGTCTTGTGCGGTATCTGCAAGTGGCGGCTGCGAGGGCTCAGGCTAGAGTTCGAGCCCGACGAGTGCATCGACGTCGACGACGGCCCTCCGTCGCTCGCCGATGCGACGCCACTTCCAGGAATCGTACAAGCGCGAATACGAGTCCAGCTACAGCTATCGTAGGGTCGTTGAGGTGAGGAGGTTATATTTTCTCGTCTTCAGGTCGGCTATGACACTTGCGACTCGTCGGACGATCGTATCCTGCAACAGGACATGCCGCCGGCTCTGCAAAGAGTCGAGAACAGCTCTCGTCTGCTCGAGGATGCGTGTCATATGCTCAAGGTTCCCGCAGATACTATAAGATCTTGCTAGCAAATTGCTATTTTAAAAGTAAGCTTTTTCTTTCAGGGTGATCCATATTCCGTGCCAGCCAGAAAGAAGCTCATCGATGGCGCTAGAGGTATCCTTCAAGGAACCAGTGCTCTCCTTCTCTGCTTCGATGAATCAGAGGTATGGTTGGAATCTAGTTCTGCGCTTGTTTGTCCAAGAAAAGATTTGATTCGTTTTTGAGTCACAGTATGAGTGGGCGCAAATGTTGACCATTTATAGTACCTAAATAAAACCTTCTTGGTTATATTGGGATTATTCCTTTTTCTGAAAAGCTACAGCGAATCTTTTGAGATATTTAAGTATCCCTGCCGCCTAAGTGTCTGCGTCAGGTATCTTAACCAGTTCCATTAGTTTTATAATATGTCTTTCACTAACGCAAGAGCAATAACCATCACCATCCTTACTGTTTTAACATCTCAGTCGCCCAACTAATCCCATGCAGGTTCGCAAGATCATTCGTGGTTGCCGCAAAGTGCTTGACTACCTGGCTGTCGCAGAGGTGATCGAAAGCATTGATGATTTGGCACAGTTTGTCAAGGTAAGCGACGCACTTCATTTTTTGAGCTTTTCTTTTTCAAAGTTATGCTTTCTAACTGCTCTGTCAGGTGCTTATTGATTTTTTTATCTCAAACTTTTTATATCCTTCTTTACTGATTTCTCTAGGATATCACACCGTGGTTGTCGCGTGTCTCATCCGATGTGTCAAATCGGCAGGCAGAGTTGACCCATCAAGTTCATAGGGATATATTATGCAGGTTTGTGTGTCATTTTTGGAAACTATACTTTATGGCTTTTTTGCTAATTTATTTATTTTTTTGCAATAGTTCTTGTGTATTTATTGTAGTGTGATTCAACACCTTATACACCTAAGGATCTTACACATTTTAACTTGCATCCGAACTGGAAAAATTATCTTTCCAATATCTTGTACATCGAAGTTGATGTCGGTTTCGTGAAAATTCAACACATTGAGGGCGAAAATCAAGGGTTGGTCGTGACTTGATCGTTAAATAGAAGTATGTAACTGACGTTGTGTGCAAGTTTTGCAAATATAAGACGAAAGCACCACTTTCAGATGTCTGGATCAAATCCGGACACTTTCACCGATTTTGATATGCGCTATGAAGATTTTCATACAAATCGGTCAAGATCAGCAACGTGGTCAAGCAGAAGCCGCTGAGAATAGGTGAGTGAATTGCAGTTATTCTGCTTGTAGCATTAGTGAACCGAAAAAATGAGTAATTTGTAATTCAGGAACTATCTCGCGCAACGAATGACCGACGAAATGCACGAGATCATCCGAGTGCTTCAATTGACGACTTATGACGAGGATGAATGGGATGCTGACAACGTCACCGTCATGAGAAAGGCACTCTCAGCTGCCAAGTCATTGCTGACAGCGGCATTAGATTGGCTCGGTGACCCACGTGCTCGTCCTGGAGCTGTGGGAGAGAAGGTGAGTCAACTGGTCAGCTTCTTTTTTGCGACTTATTCACTTCTTGGTCATTCAGGCTATCCGTCGCATCCTTGACTATGCTGATCGTATTGCTTCCCGTGCTCTTCCTGAAGACAGCTACGCTATCAAACGATCTATATCGGAGATTCAATCGTTAACAGATGCCATCTGTGAACTTAGGAACCAGGGTCGATACGACAACGAAGGCTTGGCTGCCAGCTGTGCCCAAAAATTGAAGGTTCGTTTGTTCGGTATTGATCTTATGGTTGAATTTTCCAAATTTAAGGAGCTTGTTGGAACAAAGAACAGTGCCGGAATACTTCCGGATGCTCTGATGAACGCACATCGCATGGGTGGAGCTAACCCAGCACATACCGCCGCTGGACGTCTTGAACAAGCACTCAGGTACTTGCTTAGAATTTTCTGTTTCTTCAAAGCTTTTGCTTTTTCACATTTTCAAGCTCTATGATCTAGCTCTCGCATCCTAATGTTGTAGATGGCTAGACAATCCTGGTGTCGACGATGGTGGTCTTGGTCTTCGTGCCATGAAACTGATGACGGAAGACGCCCGAAGGCTTGCCGATAGGCTCAATCCACAAGACAGGTTGGCTAGATGCTGGCCAGAGTTGGGTTTTCTGATTTTCAATATAATTTCTTTAGAAATCACCTTCTTGGCCTATGCTCTGACATCGACCGGTTGGCAAATCAACTTGCTGATTTGGAACGACGTGGTCTTGGCAATACTCCTGAGGCAAATGCCATTCGTCAACAACTCAAGGATAAACTTCGAGATCTGGCTGACTTTATGAGGAAGATCCTTACTGACCGAGTGGTAAGCATTTATCTGACGAAATTCTGCGAGAGAAAGAAAAAACTTGAAATGTATTTTCAGGTTGAAGACTTCGCCGACATCACCACACCATTGAAGCAGTTTGTTGAAGCAGTTCATGCTGAGCCTAATGCACCAAACAGGGAAGGCAACTTCGCAGATAAGGTAACATGTAGTTCCTTACTGACATTCTTTGTTTGTTTTTCTCGATTTTCTCCCTTTGTTGTGATCTCGCAAAAACAGGTGGCTTTTTTTTCAGTCTGATCGACTGCGACAGCATGCTGGTAATATGACATCTACAGCACGTTTGGTAAGTACTCTTATCTTTAACAGCCAATAATTTTCCTATTTTTCTTTCCATTTGTTTTTTCCCTCTGATGACTTCGTGATAGATTCGCACATGTTGCAACTTTTCCATTCCAGGTTGCAACATGTGGCCCATGCAAGAGCAAAAACACCATCGAAGCCATCGTTGACACTGCAGAGAAGGTGCTTACCCTTTTTTTCACCTGGAATTCAGTAGCCAATCAGCCAATCACTTTTGGGAATTATGAATTGTAGGTCGATCAAATGACTCCACAACTAGTCAATGCAGGAAAGATCCGCTTACATAATCAAACCGATTCTGCTGAACAGCACTTTGAAAATCTTCACAGGTAAAAAAATGACAAAATTTGTACATTCTTGGCTGTACCAGGTTATCTAAATTACTTGTTCAGGCAATATGCTGATGCTTTGCATCGTTTACGATCCCATGTGGATGACGCTATTGACACGCATGAGTTCGTTCGTGCCAGTGAAAACGTAAGTTATGACGGATTTTCTACAGAGGGGCAGCACGAAAATGGGAGCTTCCTCCGCATGCCTTTACTACTAATTTTTTTCTTGAAGTGCTGTAGGTGAAAAATACGTGTAATGATGGCTTTTGCTTATTTTGGGATTCATTTTTTCTCATTTGTCCGCTCATATACTTTAACTTGTTGAGATTTAGCTGAGACTATATTGAATAGTGAATACAGCAAGTCACACCTTGTTTAACGAAAAATAAAGACGAGTTGGAGTGGGAGGGGCACAATATGGGGTTAGGGGGAGGGAAGACAGGTGGGTTACAATTATCAAATTTAAACTACTTTATCTTGCTGTATCCTTCGTCAATACAATATTAGACTGGAATTTGGTCTTTTCAAACAAAGTATTTCTTTCAACTTCTTTCAAACTTATTCCCTACCAAATCAATCGACTTTTTCGTATTTGATAGAGTTCATCTTTCTGCTATTTATATGCTGCATATACAAAGCAATTTTGATTACTTTCCACAAATTTCCACACTTCGAAACAACTCATTAGAGTTTGTCACGAAGTCGAAAGTTTTCGAATTTTATGACTCGCGGCAGCTCTTATGCTAATACGCTTCGGCAGCATTGGAAGAATATTATGCGCTTAGCCATTATAAAAGCTGTAATAGGATGCAGTGAGGAAAAAAATGGAACATTGAAGGAAAAACGGTGGTAGAACTTTTGCTTGTTGAAAGGAGAAGTATCTCGGGGACGGAAATGGCGAATTTGGTCATAAATGGCATAATTTTACAGCTTTTCGCGATGATTTTATGGGCTCTTTCTCCGATTTCTTCGATGCTAATCAAATTTACTGATCTTTCTTATTTCCAGGCAATGCGTCGTTACACAAACCGATGTGAAGATGCTATTGCCGACAATTATCCACAGGGTATGGTTGACAATACTTCTCAGGTACGTTTTGCCTACTTGTTCACTTGCGGTCACCACTGCAGTTCCCCACATTTTAGATTGCTCGTCTCGGCAACCGTGTTCTCATGGCAGCTCAAAATGAAGCTGAAAACTCCGAGGAGCCAGCATATTGCGATCGAGTAAACAGTGCGGCGAACCAAGTGCGCTCCGGTGAGTTCCAATCCCATAGTTCTCATCACCGCGGAAGTAATCTGCTTCCCCTCCTCCTCCCCCTTCCCTTGTTACTTGCCTCCCATACTCTTCCCTGGCGCGGTTACCCGACCCACATGAGAAAGATGCCCTCTTCTAATTCTGTGCGATGGCGTCGCGATTCTAGCGATGATGAATATGAGTATGAGTATTCATATCGCCCTATATTGTTGCCATATGCTGTTTCGATCGAAAATTTCTCTACTGATCCACGAATATGCATTCGTAAGTTTGTGATTTTGAAAAGACGTGTGATCAGTCTTTGTTCCAAGTGTACTGATTGAGAGTCAAAATTAGTGCTTCACAGCTTGTGATGTTAGGACAGGGCTCTGCACGAGCTGGCATCAGGGAAATTTCACAACGTCCCCTTTGAGTTTCAGAATTTGGTACAAATTCCCCTGACCCTAAACTCTAAACGTAACCCTTTAAAAAACGAAACATCGACTAAAGAAAACGTCGAAATTTTTGTGTTATTTCAGCAAAGACGATGTTTTTTTGCCCCTTTGCTTTTTGTCCCAAGAATGATATCCAGCTTGACTCGGTGCCAGCTGTGCCGAGCCCTCTGTCAGGAAGTTGCAATTTTGGCGAATGGGAGTGGCGGGAGCGAATTATCAGCCAATGACGCCTAGATGATAGAGGTAGCAACCCGCACCATCGTCGGAACAGCTATACGGCTGAGTGACCAAGCTCATATAGCGCCAGTGTCTCAAATGAGCGACCTTTTTACATCTTGTGGAACATATCTTGGACCCAGCACTTTCGCAAGATCAATTTGTGATTCTGAAAAAACAAAACTCATGTATAATCAGCTACTTAGTTTCCACAATATTTAGATTAGAAGCTAGCTACTTCATTATTTCTTGCCATACAAGGACCTCATAGTAGCAGCTCCCCAACGCTTTTTCTGTCCCTGTGAAGCATTCAAATGACGGAGCAGGGCCCGGCACAGATCGTTTGGAAGCAGGCTGCACTTCTTTTTTGGGGCGAAAAAGAAAGGGGATATCGTTCTTGTGGGTTTGAAAAAAACACAAGTTAGGTTCTTTCATTCGACGGATGGATAAGGTCAAAGGGAACTTCGTAGAATTTTTCGAAAGTCAGGGGAAACTTCGTTTCCACGGACTCATACTGAGTCTCGTCTCGGAGTACGCTCAAAAATTCTATTAGTATGTGTAATGAACATCTATGAGATGAGAAAGCGTCTATACGATACAGAGCGGACAATTGGTACACATCATAACATGTGGGGGTGCATGGTTTGTAGCAGATGTCCAATGTCGAACGGCGCCTGTTACATGAGTCCACCACTTCTGAATGTTGCAGGGTTGTGTATGTTTATGGCACTTATGAGACATGGTATTGGTAGGCATACAAAACACAGATTAACTCAATAGCGGTTGGAAAATTTTTCTGATGACGCAGTATTTCTAAAAATTAGTAGGGCAACTCTACAATGATTTCATGAATTGAATGCAAGATACTTCTCACATTCACATTTCCAATCTAAGTGAAGCTGATATCACTTCATCCGTTAATGGTTTTGTGTAAGAATCATGATTGTCAGGGCGATATACCCGGAATTCTCGGCAAATACTAGCCAACATTATCGTCATACATAAACTTTCTTAAGAACTTCTTACTGTGCCATTATTTACCATAAGGACAAATACTCCTACGCCCTGTCAACGGCTTCTTCTTCTAGTCGGCACGTAGGTGACGGTCATTTGAAGTACGCAAAACGTCATGGTGACTGAAGAAAAGTGTTGAAAATGTGTGGAATGTGGCTAAAAGTATCTGAAGAGATGTCGTCATTTGCGTGGTGCCCATCATCCTAAGAAACAATAATAAATAGACAACTTAGTGTTTATCTAATATGTTTGTTGGTGACAACTGCCCCTTCAACGTAGGAGGGATCATGACAGCTGCGAAAAAAATACGTCATTACTTCCTGAGCCCTCAAAAAGAGCAGTTCGGCAGTTCAGCTCCTGCTTGTCCGCCTCTGTCTCCAGCATTTTATAGTTTTTTTGGTTGGAACGGAAGTGGTTTTTGCTAAATCTAAACTCTATTAATCTACAATCCAAGCTGAATGCCTGTCATGCTAGCATGTAAGTCATCTGTGACCCTGTCAAATAGAGATTTAGTAAACTTTTGAATTTTATCCTGAGTTTTTTTCCAGCTATTCCTCCAATGGTGACGCAAGCGAAGCAAGTAGCCATGAGTCCTCGCGATACTGGAGCTGCGAACGCCTGGCGCAGTGCTAACGATCATCTTCTGGATTCTGTCAAAGCTGTCGGAGATGCCATAGCCGGTATCCAGAATGGTCGACATTCAGCGTATCAAGATAGCCTGAGCAGAGCTTCGCCGTATCAGCCACCACAGGTGACTTTTTCCCCTCCTCCCTGTTCCTTCCGAAAAAATTCTTTTTTTTCAGCAATCATCACAAGTTTTGCGCTCAGTTCCTCCACAAGCTCCTACTCCACCAGTGATACATAACAAGATGATCATTCGAGAGGAAATTCCAGCGCCACCAAGGCCACCACCACCGGTTGAGATTAGTCCACCTCCACGGCCACCGCCACCGCCAGAGTATGATGACGAAGAGGAGACGAGAGCGTTTTGGGAGAGGTAGAGATGGTTTTAAATTTTATGGCGCTCTTATATTGCATCTTTGAATTCTAGGTATCCGCTGCCACAAGCAAGCCATCAGCCAATCTTGTCGGCTGCTCATTCCTTGCATAATGTGAGTGGTTGAACAATTGCTTTTCTTCTTTTCCATTTTTTAACGGAACTATGCTAAAGTTAGCTTACTGTCTGCTTAGATCGCAGTGCTTTCAGAAACAATTAGTAGTACTGAGGTGTCTAGCCGTTGTATTTTTTATTTTTTAGAAGGTTCATTTTCCATTTGGAAAGTTATAATTAGTGACCCCTGCGACTTTGATCGCGAAAGTACTAGTACCCGCTAAGTTGTTTATAATCGTTGATCGAGTGGGTGCAAAACATCGCACTCGCCCACCAGCGATGTCCTCAAATCTACTAACATTGTCACTAGCATGGAAACAATGTAACATTCCAGGAACTCAGACAATGGTCAAGTCAGGAAAATGAAATCGTAGCCGCTGCAAAGCGTATGGCTATTTTGATGGCACGTCTTTCACAACTTGTACGCGGTGAAGGTGGCACAAAGAAGGTAAAGGTTTTCTACATTTTTTGATGAGTGGAAAGTGGAACATCTGTAGTGAATTTTCTCTAGGAGCTTATGTTTTTGATCTCTGAAACTCTAATTATAACGCTCTAGGATTTGATCGAGTGCGCTAAGGCCATTGCCGACTCAAGCGAGGAAGTCACCCGGCTTGCTGTTCAACTTGCTCGTCTCTGCACAGATCTCAAGATGCGAATGGTTTGTTGAATTTTCCGATCCATGAACATATTGACACACAAAATTTCGCGTTAGGGTCTTTGCATCAACATCGTCGAGAAAATTACGTGGTTTTTTGATCTTGTGTTTGTAAATCTCTATTGTGTTACTTTAGAGCTTTCAGAGTAGTCCGTTTTAGGCCTGTAGGTAAATGTCGTGGCTATGCGCTACCTATATAATATGCTGGATAATGCGAATATCTGCCTTTTTTCTGATAGCCATTAGTTCTAGGCTCTTCTTCAAATGGCCGAACGAATCCCAACGATCGCCACACAGCTGAAAGTGTGCTCGACGGTGAAGTCAACCATGTTCGGCACATCGAGTAAGTCACTGGAAATAATTCTCTTTACCAAAGGTCGTGGATGCGCGGTAGGAGACCGAAGAAACTCTAATTGTTGGCGCCCCAGCGCATGTACGTAATTGCAATCGCACTAGGCAAACAAAAGCTTGAGCGACAGAGTTATTGATCGGGCAAAGATTTGAAGTTCCTGATTTGCCTCTGTTTGTGAGAATATCTTACAATAGTGCTCATAATCCGTCAAAAAAGTCACTGAAATCCACTAAAGGTCACCGAAATCCGTAGCGATCGCCATATCTGGGTGCAGAATGGACTATATTCTGATTCCAAGAGCACCGTTCGGCTCGGCTTGATGAGCGGCACCTTCTGGTATGTAGAAGTGCCCGTTTGGATACCGATGACGGTCAGATTTCACAGGTTTTTACATAGGATAGGTCACGCAGTGTACGTTACGTGATGGAAAATCTTACCCTGAACAAAAATCTGAGAAAACTGGTGAAATCTGATCGGTGTCGTGCACCTAGCATATCCATACTGCATTTCTATACATTAGAAGATGCGCCTCGCCAAGCTGGGTCGAAAGGTGTTCTTGGATTCAGAACTTGTCCACCATGAACCAAGATGTGGCGATGCGACGCGGATTCGGTGAACCACTGTGGATCTTGGGGACTTTCTAGACGTGAGCGGGATACTTGGGGAAATTAGAAATTTTCCACCAAATTTATGAATATCGAATGAATTCGAAAATGAAGGATTTCGAATGAACGAATATTGAAAAAATTCGAGACTTGAAAATATTAATGAATGAATCCCGAATAAAGTGGGAAAATCAAAATTATCGAATGAATGAATTTCGATCATATTCAAAGTTGGGAGTCAAATCTCGAATAACTATTCGAATGAATTATCGAATATCTAAAGCAACATATCTAAAATTGCTAACATACCGCTGATGCCGATTCATTCATAATCAACACCCTCACCCCCCTATACCAACTCCCAGCTACGTAGCTCAAGATTATCCAAAAATTGGTAAAATTGATAGAGTAGTTTTTAACAGTAATCAGCACCCTCGCTTACCCTACTGTCCAGCTCCCAGCCTCGTAGCTTAAAGTTGTGTAACATGAGTTTTACAAGCAAGAATGGAACTAATAGAATAGTATGGAACTTTGCGGTCCGAAAGTATGAGCAACGCGAAGGATAAGAATGACATGTCAACACATTTTCAGTATACGAACTCGGACCACGAGCTTTAATTCAATAACTTTTTTTTTGCTGATATGGTGTCAATAGCATTGGGAACTATCTCTTTGATCGACACTTCTATTTTTTTACTGCAAGCAGTTGGAGGAATGCGAGTTTCCATACAGTTCAAAGGTGATCAAGGCTGCAAAAAGATGCGTTGTCGAGTTCCGTGAAAAAAATACGCAGACTAAGCGAACTTGATACTTAGCAGTTGGCTCTGCAATAAACTCGAATAATTCGAACACGGATTTCACTCGAGTACGAATTCGAATAAAACATCCGAATAAAATCTATTAAAAACCCTGTTTTTTGATTATTCGATTTTCAAATTTTATTCTTTGATTATTCGAATCTTCGGATTTCATTTGCCCCCGTTTTTTGATTCTTCGAGTTTCGAATTTTATTCGAGAGCTCCAAGTTTTATTCGAAAATCAAAAAAACTTCGAATATCGAAATTCGAATGCGAATATATTCAAATGTTTTATTTGAATGATCGAATTTCTATTCGACTTGGACCCAAGTACAGTGAGCGGTATCATAGTCGAATTGCTAGGTTAGGCTGCTATGTTTCCGTTAACCTCTCTGAGTATATCGAGTATAGCTAGATCAATAAATTAAACTGCTAGATGGAATTTTTTTTCGTTCGCATATTTTCTTATACAATTACTCTTCCAGTGACCATTGGACCATATGGAGAACAAGTGGACGGTAATATTTAAGAGCATTGTGCGGCATGCGTTTGTATCCAACTAACAGTTTATTGTGTGCTGCATCTTACACTTTGTGATAATCTTGAAATTCGAATTCGTGAAGAACATATGGTACCAGAAAAATCGGACTTTACTTGAGTGAAACACTTCCCCAGTATAGTTTTTGTTTTGTTCCCATTTACGATAACATCTGGTGTGCAACTCATGAACTTCCGAAAAGAACCCTACCGGAGTCTGTGACTTTTCCAGGCAGTGAAGAAGATATCGAAGCTATGGAACAACTGGCGCATAATGCACAAAACCTCATGCTTGCCGTCAAGGATACCGTACGAGCAGCAGAAGCGGCCAGTATTAAGATCAAGACAAACTCTGGTCTTCGCCTACGCTGGATTCGCAAACCAATGTGGTCAAATTTCTAAGCGCGCCATACGTATTTTCTCTCTCGTCTACGCTCAATTCCTTCAAGCGCTCACCGTGAGTGTATCCCTCATCATACGTCCTTTCATCCATCGGTTTTTACCGTTTTCTCAAGCTTATCGATTATCGATAGTTGTTCTACAGTTGCATAATTTAGTCTTCTTCACGATTCAGTTGCTCTGCTGGTGTTATGCAAAAGTGCCTTTCTTTTTTTTTCCTTCGTTTTTTTGTGTGAGAAAGTCAGCCTTCTAATAGCTCTATTCAATCACTCAACCTGTGTGCATTTTGTGTGCAATTGCGACACCGCAACACCACTGCCTTGGCTAAGACTCAAATGGCTAATCGATTATCGATTATCATCGACGAACTAGTCTTCTCTATAGCTCATATTGATTATGCTGTACATTTCTCTATTTTAGTAATGCAGAGATAATGAGACAATGCTATGATTTTATCTCTTTGTTTATGTGTACATGCTGCGGATAAAGCCTGTTTGTGTTTTGCGTTTTCCGAGACCGCATTTTTTTTCTAGCGATTTGACAATTTTTGGACCCACCATCTGCAAAATCAACGCTAGAATACAGGGGAAGTTAGGATTTTTCGAAAGGGTTCTGTTTGCAAAGTGATAACTATGGATAGCCCTTAGGATTCTAAGCTCGATTCGGACCAAGTCTGGGATGTTACTTTTTGTTTCGATACAGCGGGCTCAATTTGAAACAAATCTGATTGAAACGGTGACTTCGCGTGCCAGCCGTAGCCTATTCGAGCAGACGCTTCGAACAAAGAGAAGCCCATGTGTAGGGAATGGGACATACAACTGAAGTACAAGAAAGCTACTGCACAATAAGAGCAACTTTGATGGTATCTCCGTACACTTCTGAGAAGTTTAGCAAGGTTGCTCGGTCATTCCAAAGATTTGATTGACGTGTTGGAGGCAGTGTCCGGGCAGGCATGACCGCCGTCGGATTCCATAGCGATTCTCCTTCTTAACCTTGGCGGCAGGCGTCCAGATTCAAAATCAAGGGTTTCTGTGATAGTCAATTTTCGACATTTACGTGCTTCCCAAGTTGCATTTTGCGGAATCAGCGGGGAGGATAAGCCCAGGTGAGCAACAAGGATCTTTCGAAATTGTGGTCGGATGCTGCTTTGGTCTGTAGGTCCACAAGCAATAAAATCGTCAGGAGTTCTGCTGTCGCGATCGGCTAGGAACTAGCGACGAAACTTGCGACGGCATCGCTAATCGCTCGGACATGGGCATACCACTGCAGCGACTTGTGCATTCTCACAATCCAGCGCATTCTACGAATCCTTGATAGCTCGTCGCTAGATTTTTTCCCCTCGCTTTGATAGCAAGAGCACAAAGTAATAAAGGCAAAGCTTTTAGTTATCGGCTTCAGTATTTACCCTATGAATGATGTTCAGGCTTTACGCCTTCTAACAATGCAAGTATACATACATTTTCCATCGAATTTACCTTCTTTGTAAGTGGGTGAAGTTGTATGTTGTTAACTGTTTCGATGTGATCTGATTATCGAATCATTATATCGAATCGAATCGATCATTTAGTTGGGCCATCAACAAAAAAAAACAAGACCTTTTACTGATTCTTTGTTATAGCTCAATCTTGCATATCAAATGCCTTTAATATGATCTGAACTTCGCTGGTGCTAATCCATCTCGATTGATCACTGCATTAATGCTTCTGTTGATCTGAAGTTTCACGGTGCTCATTATCTCATGCGTGTAAACACATTGTTATTCGCATACTTATCGTAATGCATATTTGGTATTTGATCGAATTTTGCCATACAGTGCTGGACATAATTATAGAGACACTCTAGAAATCGTCGTAATTTTCGTTCTTGTCAGTGAATCTGTCTGAAACTTTGCTGTATGGTGCGCATGTAAGCCTACCATAACTCCTTAGAACGGCTTCCAATCCCGTTGATTTCGAACGGAGAAAAATGGAAAAATTCGAAAAAACCTGTTTTGTAAGCTGGACGTAATTATAAGGACACCTGGCCTTTTTAAACATTATCGCATCCCTTGACTCCCAAAATTTTTTTTGTAGAGTTACATCCCAGAATATGAAACTTTTGCAGCACCTAGGCCTGTCATGCTACTCAGGAAAGATGATCCTTGCATTTTTCGTTTCCAAAGGCATCAGAAGTCAAACTGCGTCAACAAACAGCTGGTTTGAGGAGTTTTCAAGCCCGCGTTCATTTCAAATGACAGTCCTGGAATACAACTAGCCTTTTTGATAGATAAGGTGAAGAGCTCTTTCGTAACTAATCGCTGATATTGACAATCAGACTCCAACTCCCTCATAAGATTGTCACGCTTTTACACCACGAAACTCACTTTCCAATGTTCGTAAACTGATGGACACGATTTATTACATTGTCTACCTGGAGATGCATCTTTTGCAACAACTTTTAGATTTTTTCTAGTGCTGCAGTTGCCATTTAGATCTGAAATACTTTCAACGAAAATTCTATGCGAGCAGTAGTTTCAACATAATCACAAATCTCACTATTTTATTCTCTGTTTCATGTCGCATTTTGCGCGGTAGCTGAGATTAGCAAGATTTTGAAGTTTCAAGCGGTCTCCTGTTCGAATTCTTGATTTGAGTTGGATATGATTGTGCAGGGTGCTCGACTCAACTCTCAACGGGTGACAACTGCGGCTGAACCAGAATGTGCAACCCCGAAATTTTTTCCTGACTAGGCACACAAGTTTATTGTTATACGTGTATTGTGCGGCTACATTGCAGCGTTTTCTGTAACTTGAAAATCGAGTTTTGTGGTGCAAAAGCGCGACAACCCTATGGTGAGATTGGAGTCTGATTGTCAATATCAGCGATTACGCGGAGTTTACGAAATCGCTCTTCACCTTATCTATCAAAAAGGCTAAGTGTATTCCAGGACTGTGATTTGAAATGAACGCGGGTTTGAAAAGTCCTCAAACCAGCTGTTTGTTGACGCAGTTTGACTGCTGATGCTTGGAAACGAAAAATGCAAGGATCATCTTTCCTTGAGTAGCATGACAGGTCCTAGGTGCTACAAAAGTTTCATATTCTGAGATGTAACTCTACAAAAGAATTTGGGAGTCAAGGAATGCGATAATGTTCAAAAAGGCCAGGTGTCCTTATAATTAGTCCAGCTTGCAAAACAGATTTTTTTGAATTTTTCCATTTTTCTCCGTTCGAAATCAACGGGATTGGAAGCCGTTCTGAGGAGTTAATGTAGGCTTACATGCGCACCATACAGCAAAGTCAGACAGATTCACTGACAAGAACGAAAATTACGACGATTTTAGAGTGTCTCTATAATTATGTCCAGCACTGTAGCATTTCTCTAGTTCGCTCTATGTCTTATCTCCATATGTCGACGTTTTGCATTGTTATTTTTATTCTATTTTATTCGATACCCTCATGGCGTTCCATTACAAACAAACTTCCATTACAAACGAACAAAAACCCACAGTTATACATAAACTAACCATAAGAATAGATCATCATGCAGTTCAGGTCTAATTTTTTGAACTAAATCAGTAAATGTCCTAAAAAAACCAGCTTGAGAAAGTAAAGAATGATCATACAAACTTTCGGCAAAAAACCTCAATTCTAGCGATACCATCGCGTCGCTCGCTTTAAACGAGCGACGCGAATTTGCTGGGATGAGCGACAATCGCGAAGATTTCGCTCAGCTGGGTATGGGCTAGCAAAAACGGTCAGCGATGCGTCGCGTCGGACAACTAGCACATATCGAGCGGGCATGCCATGCACGTGTAACAGTTGTCCTTTTACAGTCGCGATGCGATGGATCGCTGCCCGGTATGCCGGCCCTTCTAAGGACTTAGGCATACCTCCAGCGTCCAATCGTCACGATTTCCGATCGCTGCGACCAGACGGCCTGGGCGACCGTCTACTGCGTTGAAATCGCTCGTCGCTCGACTCTTGGGCATACCCGTAGCGATTTGTGAATGCTCACACACCACACCGCATTATACGCAGTTGCGCTAAATTCCCTGAAGCGCATTTATTCGAGAGAATTCGAGCAGAATGTGGCGCCATATGCTTTAAGAGAACATTACATTAAACAAGGATATGGATTCATATCCCAGTATTTACCGACGTTTTTGTGCTGGCGTAAGTTTAGTAGTTACATCTGCTATAAAATCAACAACTAGTTCATAAAGTTTTTGAGTTCCCTTTCAGTCACTGACAGGCATACAGGTTAGCTTTGTTGTAAAATCATGCTTTCGTCTTTGTAGAAAACTCTGAGTAGGCTGTTTCAACACCGAGTGCTACGCGAGCTCTTGTCTGCCAATCTGCGAATGCTTATACAAATCATTCATTCTCTGACTAAAAGACACCAGCAAGCTTTGCGTACGTTTAACTAGCAAGTTCACGAGTAAGGTTCTTGGTGAGACATGTTCAAGCTCGTAAAACAACGCGAGATCATGTTTATGCACAAATTCCCAATAGTGACTTACCAAATCGCTTTAAAACGCACTAGCAACTTATAAACGGAACGTACGCGAATTTGCTCGTGTCTCTTAGTCAGACAATGAACGATATATGTCTGAGCGACCGAGATTGCACATCTATTCTATCCACTTCGGAAATTATAGCAGAACATTCGAGATTCGGTCACTACTTGTAATCAATAAACAAGAACAGGAGAAGATTAATACATTGCGAGAAAAGTAAATGCTAACAGAGAGGGTGAGGTGACATGTGAAAAGCATTCCATACGATATAACTCGCATGTGTTGTTTTCAAGGATTAATAGTATGGAATGTTCGATGACCATCCTTCTCTCATGCAGAGAGAAAGCGCTTGTGTGAGATGGATTAGTCCTAGATGGAATTTGCTTGCAAGAAAAAACCCACAAAACTTCATAACAAAGGAGAAGCTATTCGAGCGATTCGCTCATCGCTGGGTCGGAATTAGCGACGGCGACATCGCTGAGTTTCAGCGATGTCGCGACGATTTCCTTGCTGAGGTATGCCCGTCCAAAAACGGCCCGCGATCCGTCGCGGCGTCGATCTAACACAGACGCGGCGGGACCATACAGTTGGTAGCGCGTGCGCTGCGGACTCGGAACACATGTCCGAGTTGGAAAAAGCGACACGACTGGGATCGCGGGAGGTATGCCTTAGGCCCCGGGCAGACTTCACGCAATTTGATCGTCGCGACTGAATCGCGACGAGATAACTGTTACAACATCATTCCATGCCGATCAACTTGCATTCGGTTGTAGTACTTTTCCAGCCCGAAATTTTTGAATGTGAAATGAAAATGAATGGAAGTCTTGGCGATTAGATCGCGACGATTAAGTCGCGTGAAGTCTGCCCGGGGCCTTAGGCCTAAGGGTCTGATACTTGCATGACATGATAAGATTATCTATAATGACGCAACCGCGCGTATGATCGGCCCTGTACTCCTAATACTTAGTAGACAGTCCGTTTGGCAACGAAGGAGCTTAAGGTGTTGTGGAGGCTTGCCTAGTCATTTTTTGCCTGTAGAAAATTGAAGTTTCATGTTACTTTTTAGAAGTCACTTTCGTTAAGAAGAAAATCCCTCATTTTTCTTGTACTTTATACTCTTGTTTGGCTAGAAATAAGCTGTGGAATACGAAAGGGGGCAAACAGTGATGCAATACTTGGAACTAACGATAGGAAAAGCCGCCACTGTTGCATTTAACATGATATCCACTTCTAGATTTAGTGCTCAAATAATGGGGGTGAAAATGTTTTCTTTGCAAGAAGGAAACTGTTGATCGCGCGAGAAATGCAACAGAAAAATTCAAGAGCTAAGCTTGCAGAATCATTTTTAAGATGACTAGTATCACGGTGGCTTCTTCAAAAACGTCACATGAGTGAGTTCTCTTCAAGTTTCTCGCACAGTAATGCTGGAAGCAATATCGTATACATGTGTCCAAACTCGATGTCATGTTATAGTCTCTGCGCTGTGAACAAATCAAGTGCTTTTCTTAGCATTGCGCTTGAGTTTTGCGATTGTGAGAAAAAAAAACAGTTGTGGTGTTCTAATCGTTTCGACCTACCCTTTGCTTTTTGTCCCAAGAAGGGAATCCAGCGTGTTTCCATAACTTTTGTGCTAGCCCTGAAGGTTGTTCACTTTATCTTACTAATCATTTGAAAACGCGTACAGTCGAATCATTTCATATGATCATGTGTGCATTGCATACACCGTCCATCTTTGGCGTTCTCATCCTGAATTCGCAATCGCAAAAACGCAAGAGGTTATCGATTGCTATCGCTTGTATCATTTTGAGGTGATTAGTGCCTCAAAAAAACATTGGAAACATATCGAAACACTTTTCGAAAGGGTTGGCTCCCGCAAAAGCTCAGGATGCGAACGCCAAAGGTGGACAATGTGTGCAGTGACACACATGATCAATGAAATGATTCGACTGTACATCGGTGAAACAAACGGGACACCTCCCCGACTAAAGGAAGTTCAAGTATTTGAGTACTGCCATTGTAAGTCAACAAATTCAGATGAATGCGTTTACAAGCAACCGGTTTCGTGCCTCAAAATTATACCGATGGGCAGCTTTTTTGCAGGCCCTCGTCAGTAGACAAAGCTTCAGAAGATGTAAATTGATGGATTTTGCTTTCCATGAGTAAGAGAGGAACGGAAAGATGTAAAAGGCGTTTGTAAAAGGACGCAGATGAACAACTTTGAATTCTGGGGTGAGCATAGAACTGGGCACCAAATGACTGTTGAAGTATCGCATCACAGATTTTAGTAATCGTTTGAGAATATTCATCAATACCGGGAATCACGAGCGTAGCTCCTTTGACCCGAGCAAGCTATAGAAAAGAGAATGATTGCTCTTCTCACTCAAGTGGTACAAAAATGTAATGAGGAATTAAATCAGGCTCCCTTGAGCCGAGCAAAGTAGAACTAGACCTGCTTATCACAGGTGGTTTTTTTTTGAAAGATGTAACTTCTTTGGGCCAACAGTGTATATTCAATTATTGACCCTCAACTCGTCCCAAATTAGCGACTTGCGAAGAAAGAAAGGTCAATTTGAAAATTGTTCTACCTGTGTAGCTTACTGCCAGGCGTAGCAGAGCTGGAAAGCTGATTATGCTGGTTTCTGAGAAACTGCAGGGTATGCTATGAGCTAGATTGTAACTAAGGTTATGGTGCCCACGGCTTCTTAGGCCCGGACAGACTTCACGCGATTTGGTCGTCGCGACTGAACCGCCACGAGACAACTGTTACAACATCATTCCATGCCGATCAACTTGCATTTCGGTTGTGATACTTTTCCAACCCGAAATTTTTCAATGTGAAATGAAAATGAATGGAAATGTCGGCGATTGAGTCGCGACGATCAAATTGCGTGAAGTCTGTCCGGGGCCTTATACAGTGCAGTCTCAACAAAAAAAAAACAGCAACTCAGTATTGATGTGTTCTTTTGATTGCAGCACAGCGTCTACACCAAACACTTTATCGTAAACGTTTTGAAATTCCTGACAAAGTGTTAAGAGTCTATGGTAAGTTGATTGTGCCCAACAACTTCAACTTGTTGTTGGGGTCCATGGCGCCCACTTCCACAATTTTCGTGGCGTGTCTAGTCTTCTTATTACGCTGCAAATTTAGAAATTAATGGTGGGGTTGCAGAGATCGTTTAATTTTTCTTTGCAGACTATAACTGCTGCTATTGCTTAACTTTTACATTTCACAAGAAAGGAGTTTGACCATTTTAGAAGGCCAGTTTTTAGAACTTTCTCGCAAGAATGACAGTTGTGTGCATGATGCTTGTTTCTAGGTCTATAGGTATGTCAGCTATTTTTGATTAATCGAGGGAACTAAAGATGAAGTGGTCTTGTGATTTTTTGCTCATTAAACAGTGAACACAACACATGACGAATGCAAATGTTTGACACCGGCTAATTTTTGTTGTCTTGGTTGCTGTAGTCTATACAACTCTTCTTTTCATGGCAATTCTTAAGTAACTAGAAAGTCGGAGAAGAATAGAAAATGTTCTTTCTGCGAGCGGATTTTTCGCCTATAGTGACCGAACATCACGAGGATTGTTCAAAAAATATTAGGCAGAACATGAAACACCTAGAAAACAACTGTAGAATTGCTCAAGAAAGAGAAGTGATTGAACTGCCCATTTTTGACATTCTTCTTTCAAACAATGCCTATATACGGTCATCCACATACCTAATAACTTTTATACTTGCTGAAATGCGAAGTAAATCATTTTGACAATTTATAAAGTTTGAGCAGTATATGCGCACTGAAACATGTGAGACCAGCTAAAGTATCACTGCTGCAATGCGTGAAGAAACAGTCACCAAACCCACAATGGCTTGCTGGTCTCAGCGCTTATAATCAGGAAATATGGTCATAAGCATTTTCGGAGATGAAGGAGATGAAGATATGTGTCATTTGCTGCCTGGCAAATGAAAGCAGTTTTTTGGCTACTATCTGGTAAAGCTCTTTACGCTCTATCTATACATATGCAGTTTACCTCAATTTTTATCTACCTCCGAGAAATATAGACTGAGACATGATTTTTTGGTTTTATCGCGTCAAAACATCACAATTTTTCAAAGTTTTTCACCTTAATCTGGAAATAAAAAGGAATCCAACATATTCGATGTGCCATTTGAAAGAGCATGAAGGGCCTTTTGAATGGTATGAATGAATGGTATGAATGGTATGCTTTATGATTTATCGGTATGCAGCGCAAGTGAGAGATATTTGAAAAACCCTGTCCGACTTTTACATGGCGCCGCGAGCAGGGCTGTGGGAGAGGGTAACGCGTTACCAGGATGGGTTCCTTCATACTACGCCGCGTACGCCGCTGCAGCGCAATGGAAATATGCTCACGGCAGCAGAGCTCCACTTTTTTAGGTGTATCTCTATATTTGCTGCACATTCGTGTCCCTCAATAGTGTTCCTTCACATTATGCATTTCTTCCTCTCTTTTGCTTTGTTTATACTGTCTATCCTTTTCTATATCAATGATTGATGGAATGACTTAAGTTGTTGTGCTCCCTCTACTTTCGAATTTCACATTTTGTATCGTAAGTAACTGCACATTGCGTCATCTGGTTGTATAATGGTAGTATATGGTTGTATGGTTGTATGTTGTATCTGGTTGTGTATTTGCGCTGTTAACATCTCCTTACAAACACATCACTGGATGAAAAGGATTTCTCTTCTTTATACTGTTAGATAGCAGTTGCAAATTTGATGCGCCGTTGTTGCCGCAGTTTGTCTTCTTCGCTCACAAAACACCATTCAAGTTTCGACGCTGACTTCACAGTTCACAATGTTAACGTATCTGGGGGAAATAAATGATGAAATGACGCTCGTAATAATAAGCAATTATAGGAATGAGAATTATAGAGATACATCGAAAAAAGTGAAGCTCTGCTGCCGTGAGCATATTTCCATTGCGCTGCAGCGGCGTACGCGGCGTGCGCGGCGTAGTATGAAGAAACCCGATGGTAGGCGAAGACCGCTTATGTAAGCAACGTCTACGTTGCAGCCTGCTTGCTGTAGGTCGAAACAAAAGTTTCAAAGTAATGAAAATCAAACTACCCCATTTTTTGCTGTTCACCTTAACAGTTTTTCGCATTTCATTTCTGATATTAACAAGGGAAGTTCGCCGAATCGAAATGGCCGATTGATATGTGGTATATACCCGGACGCGGGGCTCGGGAGGTTAGTATCAAATGTGCGCCCATTAGCTGCGACGCGTTATTGTGAAGCAAGTTATGGTCCTCTGAAGTTCTTGGCGTGTGCACGTCTAGAGAACGCACAAATGCTCAGATTGTGGTTGTGTGGTGTAGTGGTTAGCGTCTCGGACGCACAGGTGACCGGTCTGGGTTCGAATCCTATTGCTGTCCACATGTTTTGCGTTCCTATCAAAATTCATTTTTTACCTGTTTTATGCAATACTGAGGTGAAAAATGACACATACGGGTGGTTAAACACTACTATTTATACATCCTGCCGTGTCATTCTCACAAGGTAGCCCATTAGCAAGAATCAATAGTACAACGTGATACAACTTGCCGATTGTCACGTAATTACTACGTGCAATCGAAGACAGTATGTGGGAGTGAGGATTTGGCAAATCTTCAAAGTCAACTGAAAAGCCGTCGCTAAAAATTCGTTGCTGTGTTCTATGAAAATTTTACATATGAAGCATTGGTCGAATTTTCGTGAGAAAAATCATCCCGTAACCCGTGTGTGTCATTTTTTACCTCATTAATACATAAAACAGGTAAAAAATGAATTTTGAGAAGAACGCAAAACATGTGGACAGCAACAGGACACGAACCCTCACTAGTCACCTGTGAGTCCGAGACGCTAACCACTACACCACACGACCACAATCGGAGCATTTGTGCGTTCTCTAGACATGCACACGCCAAGAACTCCAGAGGACCATAACTTGCTTCACAATAACGCGTCGCAGCTAATGGACGCACATTTGATACTAACCTCCCGAGCCCCGCGTCCGGGTATATACCACATATCAATCGGCCATTTCGTTTCGGCGAACTTCCCTTGTAAGAACAATTGTTAGGTTTCATTTCTCTCCCGAAAGGCGCAAAGCAGAACTTAGCTAGACTGAGATACACGAATACAGTGCTTTAGACGCGATAGGTATGTAGGTTTTCAGCGCAATTCTGCTTCACTTCTCCTTCTCCATAAATGATTTGGCAAAGTTTAAGCGCTTGTGAGACTATTAGTAAGGAAGTCTTATTTTTCTCTTCGAATGCGGTGCCTGAAAGAGCTGGTCGCAAAAAAGCTCATTGAAGACTTCACTTACGAGGACCGAGGACTTTAGTCAAAATGAGTAAGCGCGGAGATGTCTGTTACTGAAGAATGTTGAACACTCTCAAAACAGCAATCCTTATCTGCTGTGTATATAAGAGAAGCTGTGAAGTTACAAACAAACTGCAAAACCTTGTCTAGAAGGATTTGAAGCTGCGACTTTCTGTGCAGTCAACGAGAATTCACGCTACCCCTCAGCACTCATTGCAGGTTTTAGTGCTTATAAACCAAATTAGCTGTTACAGCCCTGTAGCCCGGCCCTGTTAATACACTATGATAAACGACATTCACCACTTCTAACAACATTGCCCTGTCCATGTCCTTTTCAAATGCCAGGTCCATATCCTCATTATGTTTTTAATCAGCATACTCATCTACACTTCCAACCCTGTATTAATCTCACCAGTCAAATTCTGGCGAAAAAATGAATATCAGCAACTGCAATGGTCATATCTTTAGTTTAATGTTGTTTGTTATCATCATGCACATTTACCCTGTGCCAACTCTCAATACTGTGGCTCAAATTGTGCAAAAAACTGAAAATTGAATGAAGCACTTGATGGTTTTGAAGATAAATATTGTATTTGCAATCAGTATGCCCACTAACTGCCCCCTCCCTTCTGCCAGCTCTCAATCCTAGCTCAAAGTTTGCAAAAATCAGAATGGCAAGGATGAGTTGCAACTTCTTTGGTGGCTTGCACGCTATTTGAAGATAGGCCATCTGGGGCGGTATGCACCATTCTTTTTGAAAGCGGGCGATCATTTTCAATAGAAAAGAATCGTCCTCTTCGTTGGGCGCCTGACCCGACCCGTGATGTCTGATTTCTACTGAAAATGATTGCCCGCTTTCAAAACAAGAGATTGGTGCACACCGCCCCTGATGATCCAATTAATAGTAACTTACCGGTGCTAGGACAAAGAGGAACGAAATTTTCACAGTCAAAAGAACAAACAAAACTAATGCTAATGCCACTCCTGCGCTTTTCAAGCGGCCTGTGCGATTAGCGCAAATTATTGCGAAGCAAGGATCAAGCCCAGCTTGACTTGTACACCTCTGAGCATTCTGAATTTGTCTCACCTTCACACCGCAGTTATGATTTATGTGTAGATACAATTCATGCTTGCCATCCAAAAGTCCTTCATTGACGTCCTCTGTCGTCAGTGCGAAATTCATTTGTGAATCACCACTTAGGCTTTTCTTTGTTCGAGAGGAGAGCACATTATCCTTACCATACGAGCCTTTCTAAATTTCAGCAACATCGAGTTACCACAAGCATGCTATACATAGCATGCTTACCTGCACCAACCAAACATCTACCCAGAAAAGTTGGTTCGGACTCGACACGTTTCCCTCACGTTGTGGCATTCGAGTACAGTTTAGCTGAAATCCCACTGAGAACACTACTGCATCTACTGCCAATGCTGCTGCAAGCTGAAAGCATCTGTCTCTTGTTTTACTCTCGAGTTTCGCAACTCACCAAAATCAGAAACGAATTCATGCAGCTTTGAGCCATTTGCGAAGTAAATGAGGTTGACTCAGACTATATAATCTCACAACAACCTGAAAGTGAGTAGGGTGAATGAATGAACATGCACTGTTTGCTATTCATCTATCATCTTTGAGTATGCTTATCATCTACTCTGACTTTGGAACTAAGGCAGGCGCTATACTCTTCGAGGAGTATAGCATGGCGACGATCGATATGCATCAAATACGTATAAAATCGGCGATTTTTGTCGCCGATATTGGCGATCGCCAGTCGTAGAGACAGGCGATCGCCCGTCGTAGCGACTGGAGATCGCCAATATCGGCGACTACACATACAATGTGTATCGATTGAACGTGTGGTAACTTGTTTGGCGATTGGCGATCGCCAGTCGCCAGTTTGGCGACTACACGTTTGATACGTATCGATTAGCGACTGGCGATCGCCAATCGCCAAACAAGCTACCACACGTTCAATCGATACACATTTAATGTGTAGTCGCCAACACTGGCGACTAGCGATCGCCAATAATGGCGACTACACGTTTCATACGTATCAATTTGGCGTGTGGTAACCAGGGTAAAGCGGGAGGTGCGGCACGCCACATCTGGGGGGTTGTATTGAAAGGTCGGGAACGGGAGGGGTCGTTATCGAGGCTGTAATAAGTAAGCATTAACATAATATTCGAAACAATGTCAGATAGGCCCATTATGCCAAACACTAACACACTGATGGTTTAGCCTACCATTATACATAAATTAAGCATGATAAGAAAGCCCTAAAAGCCATGAGAGCATCACTTTCGTATTTAGCATCCTACTATAATAACGCGCTAAAACCGTCTGTTTTTTTTGTGTGTGTGTGTGTCTGTGTGTCTGTGTGAAAATCTGTCTGTCATGAAATATAGAGGAAGCTGCAACTAAGCTATCGGATTGCAATTTTGCATGACATACCGTGCCAGCGTGTAGGCCCACCATGCACAAGGACGAGCCAGTTTGATAAGCGGATCCCTCAAAATTTGGCGTCAAAAGGGTCCATGCGCCTTTTGGCACGCAAAGCTGGGTCGCTAATTCGACTTTTTGCAAAGTTATGATTTGTCTGACAAGTGACTCCGCGCGCCATGAATATCAGCCCAAAAAGTGCTCAAAAAGTTTGCTTTTTTTTTGCGAAAACAGCGCCAAAAAGTAATGAACGCGTAGACAGCCGATTTGGCAAGGTTTTATTTGAAAAAACTGAAGAGATTTTTGCACTGAAATGTAGCCCAAGGTGACTATTATCCTTATGACTATTATCAAACTAAAATAAATTCAGTAATCCGTTCAAATTCGCATTTGTTTCCTTGCAACAAAATTTTTTTCTCAAAATTACCGATCTTGCATGGAGATGCTTCATGAATGAACAGTTGTTTACGATTCATTTGTGATGCTCAGCATCGCGTGGTGAGCTTCAAAGCCATTCTCATGCGAACATGAGAAAGGCATATGGATAGGGAGCCAGTGCGAACCTCCGCGAAGCGGAAGTTACGCACTGGTGTCAAATAACCCTTATGGACCAAGTTTTATCGAATTCTGAGGTTTCCAAGTATTGGGAACTGAATGTTCCAAGTATTGGGAACTTTAGAAACAAAGTTGATTATGTTCGAAAATGACCATTTCACTCAAGTGAAATGGTCATTTTCGAACATAATCAACTTTGTTTCTAAAGTGAATTAGCTATCCGTTTTTTGCACTCAATAGACACCACCTCCTTCTTTGTCCACCTCAGAAATCCCGCTTTTAAAGACCTCCAAACTGTGGAATTAGAAGCCAACCAAAATCTCATTTTCCCATTCTTCGCTTTATGGCTGTGCTTTCACCAAATATTACTCAGAGCTAAGAAGACGAATCAGGCTCAAAACATTCCTAGGGAATCTATGAGGTTTAGGCTATTGATTCATATAAATATTGTCCGCTAAAAATGTTTTTTTGATATAGTTAATGGCCTGCGGCACCCCCCCCCTCAAAACCTGCGGCTGCCGCAGGTTTTGAGGGGGTGAGGTGCCGCACCCATTAACTTACCCTTAAAGCCGTTGAATGTCTACGATTTTAATGTCGTTGCTACCGCTCAACCTTCTTTTCTCTATAGTACATCCAAAACATTCCCGCACAGAATAAGATATAGCGCTTTTTCTACTAACTACCATCCATCGTGCGGCTTCCAAAATATCGGATTACGGTAGCACGCAAATTCATCTTGCCGCCTTTCTGCGTTAACACGTTGACGACAACGCGAATTTTTAGTTGTCTACCTTGTGGGACAATGCCTTCCACGAATAAGTCGAAAAATTTGAGCTAACATCATGCAGATCATGATCTCTACAGCATACCTATACAAATTCTAAGAAGCAGCCAAAAAACGTCAGGTTATCCTCTAAGGTCAGGGCGTAAAAGTCCTCTTGAAACGATTGTACCCAATTATTGTAACCATTTTAAAAAAATTTAAGCCGTGACCCACCATGTGGGTCACATTGTCCCACGTGGCAGTCATTGCATGACCCACCATGTGGGTCACGTTGTCGTCAATGTGTTAATGCGTAAACGATGCAGAAAGGCGGCAAGCTAAATAATTTGGATGCCTCCCATTGTTTTTGAATTTGTACTTCTTTTCGTCGGTTTCCTTATATGAGGCCTTTCTTTCAGACACCGAGACCTTTTACGGAAATGGGACGACAAATCTACAGTCTGGTTCTTGATTCCTCCCAAAAATGGAATGGCGCTTACAGCTTGGTTTTCCATATTTAGAGGGATCTTTTTTGTTTCATGCAATCTGACATTCAAAAAGTAAGTTTTTCTTCGCACAAGCCAGCTGTGCTTTGGGCAAGCTATACAGTGTGCTTTTTGAAATTCAAAATTTCAAAATTTCTATTCAGTGTCATTTTTCATTTTGCATAATGTGATTATCTTAAAAAAGCCTACAAACAGTTTTTGCTTGACAGGTTCCATTGGCAATGTTCTCGCTGGCAGTAAAGTAGGTCAACTATTTGTGTACAGTCCCAGACGTGCTAGTAGGTTTATTTTTCGTATTTTATTTCTTATTCATAAGGTACAGTTTATTTGAGACCGTCGTGGTTTTGACCTCGACAACCTTTGCAAGCAGTTTGAGAGGAAAGCTGTTTTGGAGTTGAAAGTATGTGAGGAACAAGATTTGTTGTTTTGTGTCTCCGATGGGCAGATGGCTGTTCACTCACTGAGTAAGTTTCAGTTTTCAAACTTTTTATTCGCTCTATCGCATTATATGTCCAGGAGACCGGCATTATCCCGTCATCAATATTCTCCATAAAATAAAGTCTGTACAATGCTTTACCACTTAGTATCGTAAGGTTTGCATTCTCATTTCTTTTCTTGTCAGCGGATCAGCACTGATCATTTATGTTTTATAGGACGAAGATATGATGCACGTTTTCGTCTCATCGAAAAACGACTATATCTATTCAACTTTGAAGTCAGTTGACGGACTTTTTTCTAAGCACCTGACAAATTTTAGCTAGTTTTTTATCGTTTTTATATTTTCAGAGTTGTTGATGACACAGTGTTCCTGAGTTGTGGTCGGGAATACATTCTTATGAAGCTTATTGATAAACATTATTAATTATTAGCTACATTATTAGCTTATTGATATATTATTGATAAGCACTGATGAGGAGCAGGTTTGGATTTTTTTTGCGTTCATCGTCGTAGCTCTCTCCTCTCTGTTTGTTTGATGCTTCTGCTTACTAGCTCTTACTCGGTGAATGCCGCCGTCTTTATGACTTTGGTGACAATGCCGGAATCGTGGAGATATGTGATCGAGATCTTCTCGGGTTTTTTCATGGCGACACAGTTGTTATCACCAACTTCGACTGTCACAAAACTTCTATGGCAGATATACGCTTCAGTGGTGTGTTAACCGATATAGGTATGTTTCTGCCTTTCTTTGCGTTCCGGCGATTTTTTTTATTTGCTTTTACTTTTTTTCAGTGTATGACCCACCTTACCTTGTTGGGTTATTGCCAAGAGGAAAAGCTGAAGTCAGATCACTAACCCCATCGTATCTCATTTAAGGTATGGCTCTCAGTAAAGCCTCGTTGCTCTGCAAAGGAAAGCCGTAAGTTTGCTCTATCTAAGCATTTCTGGATTATTTTGTGAATGAAGTGTATCCTGGTGCTTTGATTGTGTGTTCTCAGAGGCTATATCTTTGTCAGCAGTCCCTTCGACGTCTGGATGCTTGATCTTCACACAAACATTCGTAGGAATGTCTCTCTGCTCATTGTTGACAAGCAGTTTGAGCTAGCTATCCAGATCGGGTAGGTTAAATTATCCGTCTGTACAAGTCACAGTAATTTTTGTAACATCCTTATATAGTATAGTATAAAAGTAATGTCGAATATCTTCACGGAGGAGAACAAGGTTGAAATCAAGCGCCAGGCAGCGCTCAACCCCTTTGTCAGGAGGAAGTTTGAGGAGTCTTTCCAGCTGTATGCTGATATCAAAACAGGTAGTCTTATTTGTTGTCTTCGAGCTGTGATTCAATATCTATTTTAATGATTTGCGAATTAAAAAGCCCGGGCGTTGCTTATGGGGTGGAGGAAGGGGGGGATAGGGAATGGGTGGAGGGGGGGGTCGTGCCGAGGTCCGGCCCAGCGGGGAGGGGGTCGTATCCGACGGTCGTGTTCCGCACCCCCCGCTTTACCCTGGTGGTAAGTTGTTTGGCGATTGACGATCGTCGGTCGCTAATCGATACGTATCAAATGTGTAGTCGCCGACATTGGCGATCCCCAGTCGTAGCGACTGGCGATCGCCCGTCGCCAAGCTATACTCCTCGAGGCGTATAGCACCTACCTAACATCGGATTCGTGTGGAGGTGGAGCGGGGCGATTTTTGACAACGAGAGTACGAAAACCAATGCTATAATGTGAAGTCCATCGAGTTTGTTCTTATAATCAGGGAAAGTTCGCAATCCACCTTACACGAATCCAGGAGTCGATCATAGGACTCGAGACCGTGTCGCACACGTTGTCTAACAAACCTAAACTTGTTCATCCTCGATCCCTGCCTAAGATGAGGCAACGCACAAGAACTAAATCATTAGTTTACCTCATAAGTTTTTTCTTGTTTTACGCAATAATCACATGCTTCTTCATTCTGATCAGAATGCAGGTTAACATTCGATAAAGCAAAGCGAGCTCTATAAGATTACACGTAATTTTCGCACCAGCTTCAGCACATCACGCGCTAGAAGCCGAAATATAACTTTCGATTGCCCAAAAATTTGAAAATTTTTCACATCTCTGTCAAAAGAAACTTGCCGGATTCCAAACTCAATATACACTCCTTATAAGACACTAGTTGGCAAACCCGGATCCGCCCGGGCCTGTCATTATTATACTCGTAATCAGCATGCTCGATTACCCCCCTGTGCCAACTCCCAGCCCTGTAGCTCAAATTTTGCAAAAAATCGATAAAATCGATATCGATCGATAACGAAAAGTAGCCTATGACACGCCCCCTGCCCCGTAGTATATGTGTGCCAAGTTTGGTCCCGATCGGTTCAGAAATAAAAATTTCTATTCCGCACATACGTATAGACAGACAGACAGACATACATACAGACATTCAGCTTTATATATAAGATTCATATGTGCCTCTGCTGTGTTTGCTTCTGTGCTAGAAACGGAGAAAACTGAAGTTTCTAAAATTGGAAAAAATCGATGCTGCGCTTCTCGCATAGATCTATGTATACTACCAGTTTCTAGGAAGCGCTTGTTCTCGAGAAATACCAAACTTACCTTTTTGGTTAGGGTATTTTATGTTGAGATCAATATTTCTTGGGAACTACAGCTTATAGAAAGCTAAAAACCTGTGATCGTATATTCATAGGCGTGTGGTATACATTTACTTATGTGAGAACAGCGCAGCATCGGTTTTTTGAAAGCTTGAAATTTTTAGTTTTCATGGTTTTTAGCACAGAAACAAATACGGCAACGGCGTACATGATTTTTGTAGAATGTAAATAGTAAGCTATGGAAAACTTTCGGATTTTCGGGCATCCAAAAGTTTTCAGATTTTGGCTTCTGACTCGTAATGTGCTGAAGCTGGTGCAACACTTACACGCCATCTTAAGCTTGATTTGCCCTGATTGGTACTCTGCATTCTGATTGAAAATGAGAAATGTGGGAGTTATTGTAGTAAATGAAAGAATTGAAAAAACTTTGGAGATGACTCAATAATTACATGTGGAAAGCGTTTTTACTCCAGCTTCAAACCATGAACGACCCACAGAAACTATTCTTTGCGAAAAACTTTTCAAGTCACAAATTTATTGTCCTTGCTATTATCTATATGGAGAGTAACATCATGACAACTAGGACATCGCAGATGATCCGCCAACCTTGGGGAGTTAGCAATAAAAGGCGTAAAACTTGCGGAACATTTTTGGCATAGAAATCGGGACCATTGCGAGGAGCGTGACAAAAGCGAAGGCCAGAGCAGGAGCGGTTTCAGTGCATGCTTTTGATTGATTGACTGTTACTCTGCACGTTGGTATGATCTACAGTACTCTTCGTCTATTCTCATTTTCAGCACTTAACAGCTCAATGTGCTGCTCCTTCCTACTAATCTTCGTACTTTTTTGTCCTTACTTTCTTTCCCCGTTCATGCAGAGTCCGCGCCGTGGGATTGATTGACTCGGATGATGCGACTGGGTGTTTATTGGCCGCTTCTAACAGGGAGAGAAGGAAGAAGGAGCCTCTTGGCGCCGGTATCGGAGGACAGGGTAGCTTCCGCGGCGCCGCGCGGTAGTATCACACTCAACCTAAAGCTGAAACTAATCCTTTTTTACTGGTCCAAGATTTCATTCCTTGTAGAGATTGTATCGATTGTGATCAGGTTAATCGTGGGAAAGAAGGACTATCTAGTAAGACTTCGTGAATTTTGAGTGTCTTAGCGAATGAGGGTATGTTCAACAAGTTCAATCCGGAATCTTTTCGGAATTTGGATGGAAAGAGTGCATTGTTTTCCAACATCTTGTCTGGGCTTACTTAAGCTCCGTCCAGAGTGCCGGAACTTGCCGACATTGAAACAGTCAAGCCACTTACTTGTAGCATAGGCGAACAGTATGCCCTAAATAAACAAATGCAGTGTTTAGAACGAATACGTAATGGCATGGCACCAAATTTCGGTCGCATCGTGCTTACGGAACTTAAACTATGGCTTAAAAATTTGAAAACTTATGTGAATGAAAGCCGTACCGAATTTCTCCTAGAATTAGCTGGGAGGGACCGTTCTAGTTGGGTGCCAGCTAAACCTGACCTTTTCAAATAAGTTTCTCTCAATTTTTTTCACAAATCGTCGCTTGATTTTGAGAGTTTTCGTACAAAAAACAGTTACTCCTTCCTCTACTTTTTATAGTCTCACAAGGGGAGGATACCGGTCGCAGTGGCGAACCGAAATGATATGAATATCATCAGATGCGTCTTGATGACTGATTCCAAATCTACCTCCCTTATCTGCTTGGCGCTTTTCTAGAAGAAGCTATGGCGGCTAAGTATGTGAATTTAATGGTTTTTTGATGCGTAATATGCTTTGAAAACCATCTTGAGAAAAATTTACTGACATGGTTTTCAGTGCATTGACTACAAGGAGTGGCTCACATACACCGATTACATGAAGTGGTTTTGAACAAATACTTTTTGAAGATGTTGCACTGAATGTTTGCCAAATTTAGACATTTAATCTCATAGCTTCTTTCAAAGAACAGCTTAGCAATTATGGAAGTTAGATTTGCAGCTAGCTCATCAACAAGCATTTGATGAGGTGCGCGTCATTTCGGGTCGTCACTGCGATCTGGTATCCTTCCTTTGTTAGGAACTTCCGTTGGTGACACAACCCTGCTTCGATTGAAGACGACCAACGCATGTTCATTTACAGTAAGATTCGGTTATCATTCATGCTTGTTTTATCTCCTTCACCTAGTGGTCTATGACCATTTATCCATCGTTTCTGCTATAACTTCATTCGAAGGGATGCCTCGTTCCAAATTCTTCCAGTTGCAGCTTGTGACTCCCTCATTACAACTGTAGAATGTCACAGAGATACGAGCACAAGAAGAGTTTAAGCATTGACCATTCGAATTTTTGTGAGTAATTGTCTAAAACGCAGTGGAAAATTATTTTTTGGGCAATACCAAGCTTTTAGGATATATTCTAACCACATGGGGAAAGTTTATGCTAATTTGATGTTTTTTCAAAGAGTTTAAGGAATTGTTTCAATATAGCGAAGTCAACTTTTGGGTCAAAGCTTTTGATAAGGAAATCAAACCAGCTTGGAGTTTTCTAATTTGAAATAAGACCTACAAACCCAAGTGGCAGTCCCGGATCTACTATTAGGTTATCCGGAAATTAATGTCCGTTCTAAATTTCAACCGCAATAAGTCATACACTTCTCACTTCTAAATAGGCTGCAAAGTACCGTTCGATAGAGCAAAGCAAGCTCTACAAGATGGCCATCTTGCTTTTGCAACAGCTCTCATCCATCTCGAGTTTTCAGCCAAAAACTAAAAAGACTCAGCAGCCGGAAAAATCGAAAAAAATCGTAACTTGGTCCATAAAAATCCTACAAAAATTCTAACTTGCTCACGTAAACACTATCCACATAAAACATCTATATACGCATTTGCCGTATATCTTCCTCTGTTAGAAATCAAGGAAACGGAAATCTTCGTGCATTTGCCAAAGTGGTGTTGTGCCGTCCCCACATAGGTGGTTGTATACTACAAACCTGTAGAAGTACAAACATAAATTCTCAGCTTTCTACAAGCTTTACTTCTCGAAAAATTTGAATTTTAGCTTGGACCATCTAACTAGGAAAAGCTATATTCGGTATTTCTCGAGAACTAAAGCTTGTAGAGAGCTGAAAATTTGTTTGTACTTCTACAGGTTCCGTGTACAACTACTTATATGGGAAAGGCATAGCATCACTTTGGCAAATGCACGAAAATCCGTTTTCTTGATTTCTAACAGAGGAAAGAATACGGCAAAGGCTTATATAGATGTTTTATGTGGATAGTGTTTACGTGAGCAAGTAAGAACTTTTGTAGGATCTTTATGAACTGAGTTACGATTTTTTCGATTTTTCCGGCTGCTGAGTCTTTTCAGTTTTTGGCTCAAAACTCGAGGTGGATGAGAGCTGTTGCTAAAGCAAGATGGCCATCTTGTAGAGCTTGCTTTGCTCTATCGAATGGTACTTTGCAACCTATTTAGAAGTGAGAAATATATGACTTATGGCGGTTGAAATTCAAAACGGGCATTAATCTCCAGACAACCTAATACATCTTAAATTTTTGACGATCTATCAGATTAATGCAAAGAATGTCCGTTTTGCAAACTCTCAAGTTGGCGTGCTATAACTTTCTAAAAGTCTACATTCCTCGATAAAGACCTAAAAAAGAAGCAAACCTTTTGCAATACAGCGAACAATCATCTTTACCCAAATCACAAACTGGCCGAGAAAGGATCAAAAACAAAAAAGTTTTTTCCTTGAATCCTTACACAAATCATAATTCCCTTCGAGGTTTGTTAGTATGAATCTAGTCTAATCAAGTTACCTCTTGTAGCGACAAGTCAGTAGGACAAAAGGGGATGGAAAGGGCTCCTACAGAGAAGATTCGCGAAAAGAAGAAACCGCAATCTAAAATAATCAGCTTTTCCAACATTTTTTCAGTAGGCCTCAAACTCTCGAATTATAGAACTTTTTGATTCTCGCGTATTGAACAGTTAAATGTTTTTGCAAAAACTATCAACATGATGGCCCACCCTTACGCTTACAGAAATGAGCAAAGCTTCGGCAATTGCCTTCTTCCAAAGAAATTCATGGGTCATAGAATGACCGCAACGGTTACCCGTTGAGGTGCCGATATCTAAATCTAGATGATTCAAAAAGAGTAGTCAAGTGCGCATAATGTAGACAATTTCTTTACATACAGTGGGTGAATCTTCGAATGAACATCATTCATTTGAATTATATTCTGGTCAAAAAAGTGATTGCAATGAAATTTCGATTTGGATGTTGTTATCGAAGCTCGTGACTTTTTATTAGGTTGTCAAGAAAATAATGTCGTTTTTTATAGCAAAGCCATAGGACAAATCCAAAAAACATTGTGAGGGGTACCAATCGATAGAGCAAAGGAAACTCTACAAGATGATATCCGAACGTTGGCAGAACTTGTTGTTTACGAAAAGATCAGAGCCAAAACATACGAGCAACTCGTAGTGCCAAAAATCGAATTTTCGCCCTAAAAAATTTTACGGACCTCTCACTTGCTCCTGCTTGTAAAGAACACATGCACTTATCCATAGGTACACTTGCTGTATTTTTCCATGCTTAGGAACCAAGAAAAAATTGAAAAATTGAAAATGGCAAACTCCGCCCCCAGTAGTACTGGGCCCCTCCCACATATGTCTTTGTATACTACAAACCTTCGTAAATTTAACCACTAAATTTCGGCTGTGGATATGCTTTACTTCTCAAGTAATATCAATTTTACACGAAAAAACCCGAAAAAAAACGACATTATTTTCTTGACAACCTAATAATAAATGAGGCTGGAAGACCGTTCCAATCATCATTAGATAGAGCATGAAAAGAGCTTCACGGCTTGTTGCATCTCCTCAAAGAAGAAATTTCGACGAAAAAACTTGTGAAAAAACGGTCATTATATTTGCATAAACCTAATAACTCTCTTTGGCCATAATAATAGAAATTTGCCGAGGAACCCTTGTAAAGCCAACTTCTCCTTCCTGCTAACTAAAATCCAAAACAAGATATTCCTGTATTAGTCATTAGTCAGAAATTTTAGTCAAAAATTCCCGTAAACGGTCAATATTGCTATGCAGAGTGTTTTCCTTTATGGTTCGATATCGTACCGATATGCCAAACGAAATTCTCTTTTGAGTAGGAACAGGAAGCGAATGTCTTTCCAAAAATCTATCAAAACAATATAGCGAAGCCAACATTTGGCATTTTTCCATAGCTTTTGTTAAGAAAGCCAAATCAGCTCAAAGTTTCCTTACTTGAAATGAGTTGTACAATATCAAGAAACGACAATCCCGCATCTACTAAATTATAGATATTTGACGATTTATTGAGTTGAAGCAAAAATAATGGCCGTTTTGCGAATTCTTACGTTGACGTGCTATAATTTTCCAAGAATTTTACATTTCTGAATGCGATAAAGACCTAGAAAAAAGCATATCTTTCGAAATACAACGCACATTTATCTACACTCACATCATAAACTGGCAGAGAAAAAGATCAAAAGGATCAAGTTTTTGAACTTTGTCGTCTCTCCGTTAAAAGAAGAGATGACAAATTTTGAAAACTTGTAAAGTTTTCGCACCGATCTAGTAACGGTCTGTCTTGAGAGCCAGATTTTTGTCATCGCGCATTGCTATCTTGCGACATCATGCACGCTTCCCTTAACACTTTCGCTATCGCTTACGATAACTCTACAAACCAGTTCATTTGCTACTATATAACCCAAGCTGTATGATTCGCGCCCGCGCAATCATCTGACATCCAAAAGTTCAATGTCTAAAATATTTTATGAACTCATCTTCATTATTCTGCTGGAAACCAGTGGGCTCTGCGTTTACGCATGCTTTCGAACCCGTGCAGTGGAAGATCTTGGTGAGTTCTGCTTTTCTGTTTGCATCTTCTATTTTTTCATTGTTACGATACATTCTCATTATCCGCATTCATTCTGCTTTTTTTTCACGACTAAGTTTTTATCCGAGATAGTTCAGTGACATATCTGATAACTGTGGCCTAACGTTCTGTACTAGAAATTTCGAGAAATTGCGCGTATACGTTGTCGACATTTGTTGGCTCATAATAGGAAAAGCGGAATTATCCGATTGCACCTGACCTTGTCAATTTTTTTGAGACCAAACCGGAAATAGAAATCAGCTTGAGGCTTAATTTTGTACACTAGTTATGTCCTTTCATAAAAGAGTTATACCTATAAAATCAATAATAAAGAAATATGACTTACTCTTTGTCATTGCAAAACGCTAAGCTTTTCCGAGGGATTCATTTCTCAAAAACTTTTTCATCTGCTTTTTTATGTGAATCTCTTTTTTCTCGAAGATATCATCGAATCATTTCTCAAATCCATATCCCAATCATTTCAAATGCCGACTTTCCATTAGCACGACTTTTTTACGTTGAAAAAATGCTAGGGATTTGCTACAAAGTGTAGCGCAGGTTAATGCAGTGTAGATTTTCGTCTTCCATTCAAAATGTTGTGGTCTGCGTAAATTTGTGCTTGCTATTTGATATCTGCTGTGCCACAAAAAAGCTTCTTGTAAGATAATTTTTCAGCGCATGACCCTTCTTTTATATTTTAACAAATGAACAAATTTGAATTTTTGGAATAACTCAATAGCAGTTCAATTGATTATTTTACCATCACTTGTCTCGTAGAGAAAATCCTACATTGTATGTACAAAACGAAAACGTGTAGTATATGATAAATAGTATTGCCACCAGGACGCATATTATACACTAGCTGGCTTACCCGGCTCCGCCGTATCCGGACCAAACTTGGCACACAACACTTCGGGCCCCGGCGGGTGTCACAGGGGAGGCAGCCAACATGAACGATAGGTTGTGCCAGCCATTTGCGCTGTGTAGGTCAAATCTTTTTCAATTTCCATATTAACGCTATGATGACATCTAGGAACTTGGAAAAAACGCTGGAAGCTCTATATGCCCTAATTCTTACTGTTCGACACCATTTTCAATTCAGTTTAGAACATATAGCTTCAAAAAATAAGACTTAATGTGCGACATATTGACAACCGCTGGAGTACAGTATACTTATTGCCAGCTATCGTTCATCTTGGCATACACCCGTGTCACAGTCCACTTTTCGTTATCGATCGATGTCGATTTTACCGATTTTTATCGATTTTTTTGCAGAGTTCACCTACAGGGCTAGGAGTTGGCACAGGGTGGGGGGGAAGTGAGCATGGGGATTCCGAATACAATATTAGTTTTCAGAATTATCGATTACTTTTATTGATTTTATCGATTTTTTTGCAAATTTTGACATGCGAGGCTGGGATTTTGCACAGGGGGTAATCGAGCATGCTGATTACGAACACAATATTAGTTTTCAGGATCGTCCATTACTTTTATCGATTTTATCGATTTTTTTGTAAAGTTTGACCTGCGGGACTGGGAGTTTGCACAGGGGGTAATCGAGCATGCAGATTACGAATACAATATTAGTTTTCAAGATCGTCCATTACTTTTATCGATTTTATCGATTTTTTGAAAATTTGAGCTAGGGGGCTGGAATTTGGCACAGGGGTGTAATCGAGCATGCTGATCACCCCCCTTGGGGATGATCAGCATGCTCGATTACCCCCTGTGCCAACTCCCAGCCCCCTAGCTCAAACTTTGCAAAAAAATCGATAAAATCGATAAAATCGATATCGATCGATGACGAAAAGTAGCCTATGACACCCGCCGGGGCCCGTAGTGTATGTGTGCCAAGTTTGGTCCGGATCGGTTCAGAAATGGAATTTTCTATTCGGAACATACGTACAGACATACAGACAGACAGACAGACATACAGACAAACAGACATTCAGCTTTATATATAAGATATCACGTATTTTCGCAGGAAAAATCAAGCATGCTCTTACGTAAGAAGGCAAGATCGGAAGCCTTCGAGTAGCGATTGGAGCTTTACACTAAAAAAATGCATTTTAAGAGATTAAAGCCCGGCGGGAGGCGTGCAAGTGGTACCCGGGCAGCCGACTGCTGCCGCAGTCAGCCGCCAGAGCTGCCGGCAAAGCCGCTGCAGATGGTACAGTAATTACGCAGGTCGTCTACAACTCTTGCCGAGAGGTCTTCTCGCACGTCGCCGCACTAAGGTGCGAAATCAGCCTCAGGAAAGCGTGATATACTCGATATCTATATCATTTTGAACAGCAAAAATTTCATGTTTTTTGAGAAATATGCAAATAAACAAAGGTGAACAGAGATGGGTTTTTCTAATGGAAAATGATCACAGAATCAAATCACTTCAGAAACTCAAAGGAAGCAGAAGCTGAAAAAATTAGGAATCTTTTAAATTTTTGGAAATTTTTTTTCTCTTTTACGTCGGAAAATGGACGAGAACAATCTAATCTATCTCTTAATATATAAAGAATCGTTAATTCAATTCAAAAATGTGCAAATAGCGGGAAACCGCGCGGCGATCCCGAAGCGAACGCTCTTCCAAATAGCACCTGTACATCAGTGGTTCACCAGTTACAGAAAAATGACATGGATATAACGGTAAGAAAACTCGGTCAAGATAATTATTTCATACATAGTAAGTCAATCAAATTGAGTAGGTCAATGATAAAAGATGAAAATATGCCACATCTGTTGATATAAAAGGGACCATCACCGAGAAGCATGTACTGAATTTCTGTACAGTTCACTTCTCCAGGCATTTTGAGAGAATGAAAAAAATTATAATCAAAAATCGAAATTCACAACTCATTGCAAATAATAAAAGTTCAAAGTTGGAATCCTTAAAACTGCAGCGTCAATGGATATAATTGTTTGATTTTCTATTCATTCATTTTGTAATTCTTTGTGAATTTTTGGAAATTTTTCGGTGTAGTTTTGTATCCGACTGTATGGTTCTCAATGAAATATGGCTTTTCTCTGCTGTTCAAAATGATATTGTGAGGATATTACACTATCATTGACCTACTTTGCCTTATTTAGTTCGCTTAACATCACTGTGTATGAAATAATCATTTTGACACAGTTTTCTTACCGTTATATCCATGATATTTTCTTGCAATTGCACTCAAAAAACATAAATTTTTTGCTTTTCAAAATGATATAGATGTCGAGGACAATACGCTTTCCTGAGGCTGATTTCGCACCTCAGAGCGGCGGGGTGCGAAGACCTCTCGGCAAGAGTTGTAGACGACGAGCGTAATTACTGTACCATCTGCAGCGGCTTTGCCGGCAGCTCTGGCGGCTGGCTGCGCCAGCAGTCGGCTGCCCGGGTATCACTTGCTACGCACCCAAGCCCGGCATCCTGGGTAACAGTGAGCAGAGTGGGGTTTTTCTTTTCTTCATGACTGACAGACCACTTACGAACTTTCGAACCACTTTCGCGACTCACTTTCTGAGATCAGTGTAATTTTCGAGATTCCATTGAGAGTAGTGTTTAGTCTTCAATTCGGTTCAACAATCATGGTTGGCACAAATCTCTTTTGACTTCTTTTGAATTCCAGAAATATTGTGCTTTTACTTGCTTACCTCGGATTACTATCCACTCATTATTCACACATTTAATTCAACACGTTTGAAAGCCATTACTTCTTGTAGGAACCACTCCAGTAGTTACAGCGCCGAGAAGAACTACAACAGGTTGGTAAATCAGTCATTCGGAAACAGCATGCAAATGGAACAACAGTGTTTTTGTGGCACTTTCAAGCCTTTCGAAGTACTATAGCAAAAATGGTAGAGCTCGCGAGAGCGTAAAAAGTCGCGATTGAAAAAAACGAGGAAATTACGGACTGGGAGTGTTTGTCAAGTCAAATATTTGAGGAGAACGATTGGCTCTTGGAGCCATTCACCAAATGCCGCCGATATGGCAGAAAACACGGTCCGAACAGTGGCGTACCGAGGGGGAGGGGGCCCCGAGAATGGGTCGCGAACTTTTTGAAAGTTACTTATACGAGTCAAAACGTGCAAGAGACTTATTTATACTTGTAAGTAATTAGAATAATCTTTTAAATTTTTTAAAAATTCAATTTAGCCTCATAAAAAATTTTCTTTCGGGGGCGTGTCTAACTCCACGCCCTCTTTTTCTGAAATTTTGGTGTTGTGGGCTTTAAAAAATTTTGAGAAGGCTACCAAAAATTTTTTCTGGGTGCTCCACCGAAAAATTCCCCCCCCCCCCCAGCCGAAATCCTGGGTACGCCACTGGGTCCGAATGCACGTAAATGCGTGCCGGGGAGGGAAGGGGAGCTGAGAAGGGTTGCGTCATATCTCGCTGCTCCAGATATCCGAAGACACCCTCTCCTATCTTTCTTATAAAAGTTCTCAGACCCTGTTACTGCCATACAAACTGAGATTTTCACAGTTTGTGTGGTCCTCTGAGGGATCCCCAGGAAATCAGCCTTAATTTTCAAAATCGTCTATCTTCCCATAACTCGGGCCAAAACCTCGCGGAGTTGTACCGAGGACCTTTGATGGCACTGTTAGGCACGTTTTCGACACAAAAATGTAATGAGAAGGTAGTGAATTTTTCCATAAGCCCTAACTCGCGAATTCGTTTATCGAAGACTCGATAACTTGAGACTTCCCTTATTTCTACCATACATGCCTAGCAGTGATAAGGCAGGCTTGCAAGTGATACCCAGACAGCCGACTCTGCCGCAGCCAGCCGCCAGAGCTGGCGTCAGCGGCGCTGCATATCTTATATATAAAGCTGAATGTCTGTTTGTCTGTATGTATGTCTGTATGTCTGTATGTATGTATGTATGTACGTATGTTCCGAATAGAAAATTCCATTTCTGAACCGATCCGGACCAAACTTGGCACACATACACTTCGGGCCCCGGCGGGTGTCATAGGCTACTTTTCGTCATCGATCGATATCGATTTTATCGATTTTTATCGATTTTTTTGCTGAGTTCACCTACGGGGCTGGGAGTTGGCACAGGGGGTAATCGAGCATGGGGATTCCGAATACAATATTGGTTTTCAAGATCGTCCATTACTTTTATCAATTTTATCGATTTTTTTTGCAAAGTTTGAGCTAGGGGGCTGGGAGTTGGCACAGGGGTGTAATCGAGCATGCTGATCACCTTCCTTGGGGATGATCTGCATGCTCGATTACCCCCCCCCCCCTGTGCAAACTCCCAGCCCCGCAGGTCAAACTTTACAAAAAAAATCGATAAAATCGATAAAAGTAATGGACGATCCTGAAAACTAATATTGTGTTCGTAATCAGCATGCTCGATTACCCTCCTGTGCAAAATCCCAGCCTCGCATGTCAAAATTTACAAAAAATCGATAAAATCAATAAAAGTAACCGATAATTCTGAAAACTAATATTGTATTCGGAATCCCCATGCTCACTTCCCCCCCCTGTGCCAACTCCTAGCCCTGTAGGTGAACTCTGCAAAAAAATCGATAAAAATCGGTAAAATCGACATCGATCGATAACGAAAAGTGGACTGTGACACCCGCCGGGGCCCGTAGTGTATGTGTGCCAAGTTTGCTCCGGATACGGCGGAGCCGGGTAAGCCAGCTAGTGGTATAATAATTACGCTGGCCGTCTGAAATCTTCTGCCGAGGGGTTTCCTCGCACCTCGTCGCGCTGAAGTGCGATATCAGCCTCAGGGACAGCGCGATTTTATCAATATTTATATCATTTCAAACAGCAAAAAATTCTACAATTCGCTGACAAAAAGCAAATAAAAAAATTTACACGGAGTGTTTTCCCGAAGGAAAAGGTTATGAAATTCACTGCCTCAAAATAACCAGAAGCTGAAATAATTAGAGATGCCAAAAGGTTTGTCAAAATTTATTTCCTGGGATTCAAAATCGGAGCAGAATGCATGAGGCATAATAACAAAGTCTGTCGAAATCAGCATTTTAAGGCTTATTGTTAGTGTTAAGCGAGCTAAACCGTCCAAAGTAGGTCAAATGAATGAGCCAAAGTAGGTCAAAAATCGAGTAGGTCACTGATAAGAGGTGGAAATATGTCACATTTGCTGATATGTGAGAGAACGGCGTAGATCATCAAAAACTCAAAATGTCTAATCTAGACAGCTTTCAACAAGAGCCTGGCTTATCAAGCATACTTGGAAAATTCATCAGTTCTCCAGATATTTTATGATTTGACTTTATTAGGAGTTCAAGATTGAAAAAAATTCATAATCCAGAACTCGTTTTCTGTTTCCTCCCAGTTACGCTTCAGCTAGTGAAGCCCCCGAAAATACAACTACGAAAATCAGAAAAAAAATTCTCGTTCCAAAATATGGCAAAGGTACAGCAGTAATGGAGAAATTTTTTTTTCAAATAAAAATACTTCCAGTTTTCTGTAGCCGTGTTTAAAAAATGTCGAATGCCGATGATTTCGCTCAGTGGATTGTATCTCTCGAACTTTCTCATACTTATTCATTGAAAGCTTACTGTTGTAAAGAGCTAAATCTATTCTTTCCATCGTGATATGGAGATGTTTTGATTTTTCGGAAGTGATGTGCAAGAACTTTCGGACCTACCTAATATGTCGATGTCGAAATTTGTGACAAAAAATATTTGATCTCGCAATTGTTCGCTTTGTACCTTTCCTGAAAATTAGTCGTTTGTATAGTTTTGTGTATGTTGCATGGTTCTCAATTAAGACTTTTTTGTCGTTCAAAGATATAGATATTGATACTTCAGCGCGACGAGGTGCGAGGGAACCTATCGGCAGGAGATTTCAGAAGGCCAGCGTAATTATTCCACCATATGCGGCTCCGCTGACGCCGGCTCTGGCGGCTGGCTGCGGCAGCAGTCGACTTTCTGGGTACCACTTGCCACGCACCCCACTGATAGTATTAGGTTGATGCAAAAGTTTTGTCGCAATTTTTTGAAAAATCACAACGTCTTGCTCTCTCAGCGAATTTGCAACATTTTAATTTTGCTAGATAGAGAAAATCGTTTCCTTTCTAGTGCCTCTGCTGCTCTCTGATAAAGGGCAGCTTTTAAAATGGAAACAGGAAGATAAATTTACTTCAACTTCGAAGACTTTGGGTTAGGCTGCTAAAAATTTGATACTTGCGATAAAATTCCGAGCAAGCAGTATAGTAAGTTTTTAATCCACGGTTTCCAACAATGCAGAGTTTCTGTCAAAAGAGCATCTCTGTGAAGCACCACGATTTTTGGGTAAGCGATACAAAACAGAGAATTTGTTTTATTGGCACTTTTATGAAAATCATGCTCTTCATAGTAATGCTCGTTTGACGCAAACTCCGCACTGTTGGAAACTGTGGATCAAAAGATCTACTACTGCTTGCTCGGATTTTATCGCAAATTCAGATTTTTAGCAGCATAACTCAAACTCGACCGAAGTTGAAGTAATTTTATTCTCCTGCTTCCATCTGAAAAACTATCTTATTAGGGAGCAGCGAAGGCACTGTCACAAAGAGAAAGGTTTCCTTTATAAATGAATTGCTGAAACCCGTTGAGAGAGCGAAGTTTTGATTTTTCAAAAATGATGTGACAGAGTTTGCACCTACCTGGTAGATACCAGTGCAATTTTACGACGTTCTCATCGACATGGAAAGATGGACACTTCAAGGCCCGTATGTCCTTTTCATTATAGGGAACGCCGCTCCCCTCGCCTTAGGGATAATGTCTAAAAGCAACGACTGATCTCTTGCGGAGCCCCCAAAGGATCACACAGAACATTGGAAATCTCAGCTGTAAAGCAGTGCCCTAGCACCCCTTGTGCTCAGATATCGCTCTATGGGATCCTTGAGGGAATAAAGAAAATTGAGAATACAAATGTCTAAAGCGGCGAGATATTAATCGTCTCTTAAAAGCAGCGTACACCCAGAATCTATGCTACCCAGATCTCTATAAGGTGCGTATGTAGGGCTCAGAAGAAGACCAACTGCGTTGGTCCGGTCTCCCAATGTTGCTTCTAAAGGAGAAAACGCGCCTGATTCGTTTTGCGCTCCGCCCTTTTTGCGGTCCGCCTCCTTCGGACGAATCCAAGTGTAAGCTGTAAAAGTACGCTGCAGTTGCAGTTGCAACTGCAGGCTGCCATGCAGTTGCAGCTGCTCCTCGCTGGCGTGCCGAGGGGTCGAGCAATTCAAAACTCGTCCGCCCTCTGAAGAGAGGGTCCTCGGGAGGCTGAATTTTTTGGGGGGTTTTGGAGATTTTGAATTTCATGACCGTGACCAGGGTCAAGGAAGAGCCCCATGATGACAAAAACATGGAAGGCGAATATTTAGGTGTACGCTGCCTTAACCACACCCCTCCCCAGCGGGGATGTGCATGCATAGGGTCCTGGTAGACACTCTCACCTGCAGCGCCGGTCAAAGTGTTAGGGCTGAGTAAACAGCCCATTCTGCGATTTTCAAGCCAGAAAGATTTTTGACATGTTTGCAATTCCCTAAACACGATTTTGAATTATGATTGTAAATTCAAAGGCGAAGGTATACATTACGTTCAAACCGTATCCTACACTGAGTTTGATATAGAATAGTTGAAATACTCTAGTAATGGATATCAATTAACCTTTAACAATTTCCATCGCTCGATTCTCAGTCATAGTCAAAATTGTAACTACATTTTTTGTCATAAATGTACTTGTCATCTCTAACAGTAGCCCCAACTACGACGACCACAACGGCGATAGCACCAACTACGACGACCACAACAACGATGGCACCAACTACGACGACCACAACGACAACTACAACGACTACCACTACAACTACTACAACGACGACGACAACTCCGCCACCAGTACTGCCGTTGGGTGCGTATTTTGGAAGATTTGTAGAGCTAAAGAGATGACGTCATTTGTGACATACAAAACAAAATTTTCTTTGATTTTCCGCTGTTTCGTCTTCGTTTCAAGATGGTTGCCCTAGTAGCTAGAATAGAATAGCGTCCACTTCGCCTCCATGGGCCAGATGTCTTCGTTTTTCAATTATGTGTGCCCTCCTCGCTGTTGCAGTGAAACATCTTATTCTTGAATCTTGGCTTTTATGGAGGGAGTGGATATAATGGATGTAATCTTTAGACTGCGATAGGGATTGTGGTATGATATACGACCCCACCTGTAATGGTCTTGGTATACGCTGCTTGAGCGTGCAGGACGCTGGTGCTCAAGTAATGCTAGTGGATATGGAGTGCAGGTTTGTAGATTTTCAGCTATAAATGTTTTACAAATCATTAAGACCACTTTAGTCAAAATACTCTTAATTCATACTGTCAATGGCCCGTAGTAAACCCCCCTTCAGGGGATCTGCCCTGGAACGGATCTGAGTTGATCGTGGGGCGCCTCAGTCCAGCATCCGGCGAGCCATTCATCTAGATGCGGGTCCCTTCTCAGGTATAAAAATCTTGCGCGTTATCAAAGAGGAAACACCTACATGGCTTGTGCGGGTTTGGTCAAACGGGTATGTGATTGATATTCAGCCCGCACGACAGTGGTTCGGCGCCGGCCAGCGGCAAATTTTTGCGCATCACTGAACAATCTTCGATAGCGGCCACTATCGAAGAAAATCGATGACGGCTGCTATCAAAGAATCCATAAACCGAAAGAATGCAAAAACAAAACTGCGTTTTTTTAACAAAAATTTCATCGAAAACTGGGGAATAGGGACAAAATTGAATGGAAATAAATAAAGAGATTGTCGCTCTAGGTAGCTTCTGTAGAAATAACCTAAGAAAACTCTGCAAAAAGGAAAAAAACCTATTCTCTTGTTTTCTTGCTGAAATCAGCTGTTCATTGATCCTTTCCTTTTTGGGCACCGGTATTGTGCAGTTTTGCGCGTTCTTGTACGCAACAATACGCCAAATAAGATATCCCGTAAGTTACTCACGAGCAACTTACGGGATTTTTCTCTGCGTCTCATCCTTTGCACACTGTTTCGGTCAATTCATCTCAAAATCGACGCTGCTCTTACGGATTTCAGGTGAATTCATCGCGGCACCTGGCCTGACGCTCACTCGTGAGATCAGGTCGCATTCTTAAGCATGTGGAGTGGCCGCTGGTCAGTTTATCTTGAATGCCTCAACTCAGCCCCTCAGTTGAGATCATCTGAAGTAAAGTGGGGTTTACTATGGGCCAATATATTAGTTGATTCATAATTAAAGACGTTTTTCCTGCCCTTCATTTAAATACTGGTTTTCAAAGTACGAACCAATTTTCTCAGAAATTTTTTATAGCATTTGAAAGAGCGTTCTAGTTTCTTATGTATACCTTTGCTTTCATAGACCTGTGTTCGTCCCCAAGTTTCACTTCTTCAAATAAAGTAGACTGAATTTTCAAAAAATTTTTCTTTCACTCTTTCTGTCTTAAATCATGAAGATCAGCCGGATGAGTTTCAAAAAATGTTTAGCAACTATTAAGGTGAACGGAAAAAAAATGGGACACTTACGAAATAGCTGGAGGTTTCTCAAGAATGAGAAGCGATTAGACTTTCCAATTTTGATAGATGTTAGAATTATTGTTATTATCTTTCAGATAATACCTATATAAGGTCATTTACATGATTAATAATTTTTGTACTTGCTGAAATGCAAAGTTGCTCACTTCGATAAATTATGATGTTTGAGCAGTATCTGCGCAATGAAACATCTGAGACCACCCAAAGTACCACTGCTGGAATGGGTGGTGGGACCGTCACTAAACCCACGACGGCTTGGTGGTCTCAACTTTCAAAGTCAGGAGATATGGCCATTAGCAGCTTTGAGGACAAAGACACGCACTATTCAATTCTTTGCAGGTGAACCATGTTTTCTAGGTGCCATTTGATAGAGCTTTTTGAACTCTATCCATCCATATGCAGCTTATCTCAGATTTTATCTATCTTTGGAAAATATAGGGCAAAACATGATTTTTTTGTTTTTTTATTGCGCCAAAAATAGCTATTTTTCGGGTTTTTTCGCTTTTTTTCTGAAATTGAAAAGAAATCTTGTGCATTTAACATGTCTTTTGAAAGAGCATGAAAAGCTCTTTCGAATGGTATGTCATATGCTTTACGACTTTACGGTATAGCAGCGCAAGATTGAGAACTGTTCCAAAAACCCTGTCTGAGTTCTTCACGGTCCACGCGTACGGTTATGAGAGAGGAGTGATAACGCGTTGCCAGAATAATAGGTGAAGGTCGGTTATGTAAGCGACGTTTGAGTTGTAGCCTGCTTGTTGTTGGTGAGAACAAAAAACCTTAACGTAAAAAAAATAAGCTGTCCCATTTTTTACCGTTCACCCTGATAGAAGTTTTGAGTTACAATTTTGAGTTACAAAATGCTTATTGGAACAAACTTTTCAGAAAATCCTGAGTCAATCAATACATATGTGGACGGTCTTTAGGTCCTTCTGTGCTGTATAAAAATTCTGAGCAAAAAGCGATTGCAAAACTTTCTTAGTAAAAAGCAAGGATAGACCTAGTTCATTTCTTGATAAAAAAAACTTAGCCTTTCTCACCTTCAAGAGGAGAAAGACTGAATAATTTCGAGAACGCGGTTTTTTCTAACATGCTGAGATGCCGAAATTAAATTAACTTCTCTAACTTTTTTGCGATATTTTCTCTACAAAAGTTTTTATGAAATCTCAGCTTGGCACAACTGCTTATCCTACCATTAGCTACACAATGAGCAGAGTGTGCGCAATCCTACTTCATCACAAAGTAATTTATGATCTCTCAAAGTAGAAATTTCCATAAAACATTTTGGCGATCTTTAGTTGCAAATCCTTACTAGAAATAGCTGCAGTTATAAAGGGTGTATTTTGTGTAGCTAAAGATTTGCTGTTTACAGCAGTGTTTGATGAGCATAGAAAAAGCTTTTTGGAGAGGATTGATCACGGTTTGAAGCTGAACTGTAGAAAACTTGCACTAATCATGAAACAATCCAATATTTGGAAATTTGAGTCCTCGATATATAATAGCTCACAGAGTGAAAATGCCAATGTATAAATTGGTAAAATTTTATAAGGCTACTTTTACAGGGCAACAGTGAACTGCCTTTTCACCGCCGAACACTACTACACTGTGCGAGGAATGGAAGGACCACGATGTAATTTTTTTACTCCCGATTCTGTCATGCATTCTCATGATAACCTAATACAACTAATCAAATCTTTGTTTCAGTCAGTGGATATGCTATGTGTACAGGAAATATGCGATGGATGCTTCCAAATGGAACTCCCATCATTGGAATTGGATGCCAATTTCAGTAAAGATATGTCTGTTTTGACAGCGAATTGGCGCAAAACCAGCTTAGAACCGCGCGCCCGCTCCGCCAACGACTTGCGCAAAATTTGTCAGGGCATAAAGCTAGCATCATATCAGGCTGAGACGCAGTTCCGGTCCTGCCACGAAATGTTGCAGTTGTTTCGCGCTGTGGAGCTAATCGCTGTGAAGCAGGCGTGTGTACTTTCAATCTTGGTTTGTTCGCGGTTGAAACAAATAGTAGTTGTTATCTGTACATTGACTAAAGATTGTATAGCCATATTATGTGTGTGAGTAATTTCCGTTCATATCTTGTAATAATGCATATTATTAGGTTGCTGCAAAAATAATGTCCGTTTTGCAAAGTTTTACTTTGAAAGTCTATAACTTTGTCCAGTCTTCATATTCTTGAATGCAATCAAGATCATCGGAAACCTTGGTGAAAAGCGCAACTGCATATACTGATATTGCAAACAGGAAGAAAACCATGCGTCAAAAAACCGAAAGCTCTTTTTCTGGAAACATCTTCTTGTGGCTTCTAATCACCTCATTTTGTAGACGCAGGCCAGTAGTATACCTTTGTACACAAAAAACATTAACGAAGGGAACCTGAAAGAAAAGACAGAAATCCAAAATTGCTAGCTTGTCGGAGCCTATTTGTAGAAGCCAGAAGGCCCCAAACTGTGAAATTTTTGCGTTTTGCCTGCACTGGATAGCGGGTTTTTTTTTGCAGAAATTGTAGGCAAGACCTTCTGTCCTCAAGCTTACAGAAATGAGCGAAGCTTTGGCGATTGCCTTAATCAGGAGAATTTTGAACTCATAGAGTGCCATGCAGCGAGTGTCTATACTGAGGCGTCGATTTCTCAGTCCAGATACATTCAAAATTTATTCGAACATTCAGTAGGTAAACAATATTCATCCCACAAAGTAGCTATGTTTTGAGAAGAATTCGTTCATCTGCCTGAATTGTGGTCATGAAAGTTAGAGCAACGAAATTTCGATTTTGAGTGCAGCTATGGTGGTGAAAATTCTTACAGATGAAATAGAAGCTGAATTTCAACTACTAGAAAGTACTTGAAGAAAGCTTTCCACTGGTATGCAGAATCTATATCGAAAAAGAGATTTTGAAGGGAAAAATTGTTTGGAAACGAAGCCTAGAAAAAACGGACCTTATTTTTGCAACAGCTTAATACTTTCCGAGCTTACGGATCAGTAAAATTCAAGCGGAGCTGATCATAGAGAAGGCATATTATGTTTTTAGATTGTGTTGTTGCAGGACACCTTGGAGTAATTTTTTATTAGGTTACAAAGAAAGTTCCCGGGCACTTGCGAAAATTTTTTCAAATCGCTGTAATTTTAAGCAGATTGATTCTTTTTTGATGCTATAAACTTCATGCAAAGACAATTTTGTTCCGCAACATATACTTGTCTTGCTGGCTTCTCAGCACCTCACTGCGGTCCACCAGCATGTGCAGAAGGGAAGAAGGTCGTCGCGAAAAGTGCTACTTGTGCAGGAATGTCTCAGGCAGGATAAGAGCTGGAGAGCCCAGATGCTACAGTTATGCAGAAGTCTGCTGGGGCTGTCATGTGGACCAAATGTTTTTGCAAAACCACCTGCAAAAAATTTTTTCTGGAAAGTTTGAAAAATCGACCATTTTTGCCACTAAAAATGCACCATTTTTCGTATAAGTGACTTTGAAGTCTTGTCGTTCTGCATAAAGTGGACCAAATCTTTGATTACTGCGAACATTATTGGAGTAATGCCTTACACATCTTGGACCCATCATTCAGGCGTGACGATCCCGCAGAAGCGACGCCAGCTGCGAGAAGAGTTTCAGTCAGAGGCAAGTTTGACAGCTTGTAATTTCTGAGAGCAAATCGCAAAACTCGAGTGCAGCTGCGGATCAGAAGTTGACAGGCTTCTTAATTAGATCACCCATAGTTTGAAGGAAATTTTGAGCTGCACAAAAAGTAGGAAGGAAAATTGTGAAATTTTTGTGGTTGGAAACATTTCTCTCCTTGATGTGCAGATCAAACACGTCTTGGCATCGATAAAAGTCAGGAGGAGTATTGAAAACTTCAGGCTTTCCCCCTACTGAACGGTATGAAACTTGGTGTCAAAGTCCGACCGAGGGTTGAAAAAATGCGTTTGAGAATGAAATTTCCAAAAGTGCCCGGGAACTTTCTTTACAACCTAATATTTTGAAGTTTGCAAAGTTCATCCCAGCGATTGTTTGTCCAGTTTTTCTTGTAACTTACGCAGTCGTCACTCCTTGCAAGATCTGTTTATCCCTTCAGCAACTTGCATCGGCGTATTGCTAAGTTCAACCGCAGTGAATGAATTGATTGAGGAGATGTTCAACGATAGCGGTATGACTACACAGAAAGAGGGAGGACCGGAGGAGGAGGGGAGAGGGGGGGAGGGGGCGGCAGCAAGAAGCCTCCCTATAAGGGATGAATTTGAGTAGCCAACTTGGGTTTCACTATGCGTCATAAAATTGTGCAAGCAACTTGTTCTTATTTGCAAACAAACAGTGTATTTCATTGAATAGAATAACTTGGCTTCGTAAAAAACACTTTATAGCAAAGTTACTAGTTTATCTACTCCTTCTTTATTCAATTTTTTGTTTGTGCATTCAGTGATGCCCCTAACGAATGTGTTGGATACAAGAATGCCATAATTTGACATCAGTAATGAGCGCTGGTTTCTTAAAGGGTCGAACTGTTTTACAAATAAAGCCCATGGCTTGCACTCAAGCGTATAATAGGGAACGTGAAAGTGTGGGTGAACAAGTCATGCTCCAACATGTTCCGAATGACGTCTAAATTACCATTCTTAAGGCAAAAAAGAGGAAGACGAAGAGCGAATGGTTTTATCCGTCAAGTATATGGAAATCTCTGCAGGTCATACTGAGTTAAACGAAAATTATTGCATCACATGCTGTTACAGGAGAACACCATAAATACGAGGTGGATACTGCTCGATAGAGCAAACTCACCTTCGTTCGTTGAACCCTAAACATCCGCCAATTTTGGATCCACATGGATTGAAACCAAAATCGAATGGTTGTCTTAATTGTATTTCCGTCCGAAAAAATTCTACAACCAGTACTAAGAAGCTGATTTCCAGGACCATCCGAAAAATCCGGCTCTTATAGAAATCAGCAGAATTTCTTTGACAGTAGTACGCCGACTTTTTTTCCCTATTTGCCGGAACAAAAAATTCGTCGAACACATATGTGACCACTAAGTACAGTTACAATATGCCGACGCTTTGCAAAGACCCATTTTCGCGAAATACAGTAGTGTGAAGATTTTGCCCAAAACAGCAGAAGAAGCAGAAGGTGTGCTTACATTTTCAAGCAGTTCGATTAGTATTACTCGCGACCATTTTGATGGAAAGGAGCACACTTACATCACCGTGTTGCTGCTAACTTTGATTCCATCCTCGAATCCTCTTCAAATCATAGCGAGACCTCCAATATCTTTTCAAATTTTCAAGTTTTCCGATAAGCAAGTGTTGAACGAAATTGCCACATCTTTTCCTAAACATTTGTAACCTTTTGCTGCTTCGACGCATTTGTTTGAGGTTAATTTTGTTTTTGAGAAAAGGAAGGCATGTGCTTCATAGCAGCGCGTGGTTCGTCCCACTAATCACCGCATATCGGATTGAAACGAAAGTTGTGCCCCAGCATTTTCGAAAGTCCGTAGCTCCTTTCATCCACCATATTTTTGCCTGCAATCAATTATCTCAAGAAGAGTAAACTGCGTACTTTTTGATCGCCTTCAATTGTTCTCTTACTTTTTGATCGCCTTCGATTGTTCTCTAATATCTGAGTGCCAAAATAGAAATTCAAGCTATGCAGAACCCATTATACTGGTCAATAATACACGAGATGTATGTGTTCCAAGTTTCGTACGGATCGCTTCAGAAATGGAATTTTCTGTTTGGGACGTATACACATACATGCATACCTACAGACAGAAAACAGGCATTCAGCTTTATATTACTTGTCCGGAAAATAATGTCGCATTGCATCCTACCACGAGAGAGTGAAAGAAAAACAGTAAATGCGTGCCATTTTATAGAGCAAAGCACGCTCTACAAGATAGAAACGAACCACCGATAATATTTTTTTACGTGAAGTTCGAATTCCGAAATAAAACAAATTTCAGATGCTGAGAATCGTGAGTCCGTCATTTACGTCTGAGAGATCTCCACTCTTAGTGCACAGTTTGTGGAATTCTTCCTTGGCTAGAACACGGGAAGTAAAAAGCCAATAGTGCAAATATGTCTCGATTTTTGGTTTTTTTGCGAAAAATTTGATTTTTTCTCACAAACTAAACTTCGTAGAAAGCTGAAATTCGATGTTTATACTTCCAAGGGTTTGAACTACAAAGTCACTCATTTGGGAGAAGCTTAGGATTGTTTTGGCAGACATACGCCAGATTTCGTTTTCTCAATTCCTAGCCATGGGAAAACCATGAAACTATGCGTATGAGTGTCTGTTGTACAGAGTGTGTGCGTGGGCAAGTGGGAGATTCTTAGAGATTTTCTGGAGGGAGATACGATTTTGTTCAATTCTTTAGGCTTTTGGCGGCTTTTGAAATTTTGATTACAAACTTTAGGCAAATCGGACTTGGCGCGAGGTTTGAGCTTCACTTTGAAAAATTTGCTTTGGTCTATCGGTTGGAACCCCATTTACTCATTTTCGTGCTCGTCCTGCCGCGATATTGCATGATCACGATGAGACACATTTTCCGCACTACCTATTACATAAGATACGTTGTGTGTATCGGTGGCGCTCGCAGGATTATGCCCGGGGAAGCGGACCCTGGGCCAACCAAGTAATCCTCCGAGGACAGTAAAGCAATACCAGAGTGAACTGAAAAGATAAAAGCACTGAATTGATAATCGGGTGGCCCCGCAAGTCATTGTAGATGCGCGCGCGCATTCACAGTCTCTTCGATCGTGCGATATGCGCATGCCGCAGAGAGCATTAAAGAAGCTCAATTTTTTATTCTCTTCATTATACAAATACTAGCGACCCTACGGGTCGCTAGCAAGTGGCTAAGGGCAGATACAATATAGGGGCTTAGTTGTGATTATATATTTTTCTAAATAATTTTCCTATGCCTTTCCTGAGAACATTTTTGCGAAAAGCATTCTACAAAAGGAGATGTTCGAAGAAGCAATAATCTCCACAAATCTCAGCATTTCTCGAAATTCCCGCTGCCACCATGCATAGGGAATATTATTTTTCTCTCGTTTACCACACTCTTTCTGCAAATTTCCCCTCCTCACAGGGACATTCAGATAACCCCCCCCCCCCACTTTTCTACACTCTCAAAGAGAATTTGCTCTTCCAGTTCTTTTCAACAATTAGATCGTTAAGGAAGTAGAGAAACACCTATCGTTTTGGAAGTAGAAATACACCCATAACAATTATGTGTACTACAAAAAACACTTTTCTCTCGGAATCAACTCCGACAGCAACGAAATCAATCGTCTAAGAACTTTGTCAGAAAATCCATCAATATTTTCGCCAAAGGAATACGAAGCTTTACTACAAAAGGAGATCCCTCCCCGAAAAGCACGACTACTGAGCCACATAAAGACCGTCAATTTATAAGAATTGCATGAACGTACCAAAAATTTGTTTCCATGTCCAATCAAATTGCTCTACGTGCGCCTGAAGACCATTTAAAAATTATAAGAACTGCCCCAAACGTACAAAAATTGTTTCCCTGCCCGATGGAGTTGCCTTACGTGCCGCTTACAGACCGTTTAAAAATTATAAGAACTGCCCCAAACGTACTAAAATCTGTTCCCTGCCCGATCAAGTTGCCCTACGTGCTGCTTGAAGACCGTTTAAAAATTATAAGAACTACCCCAAACGTACAAAAATCTGTTTCCCTGCCCGATCAGTTGCCCTACGTGCCGCTTATAGACCGACAGTAACTATTCAAAAGGAAAATTTATGCCCTAAGTGCCGCTTGAAGACGTATATATAAGAAAAACCATCTACGACTCCTACAAAAAGAAAACAACGAAATCAAGTAGTTACAGCGTTATTCTCAAATTGCCGTACATGCCACTTTTGCACTTTCAATTCTGAGAACTGCCCCAAACGTACAAAAATCTGTTTCCCTGCCCGATGCAATTGCCCTACGTGCCGCTTACGCACCGATACCTAGTTGAAAGCACCAGCGGGACCCATTACACAAGCAAAAGCAAGGCTTTATTAGATAAACGCTTCCAAAAGTACCAACGAGACTAAGTTACTCACGCACTCTTTTGTCTACACGTGGAAGCAAGGGTGTGGTGCAAGAGGAACGATAGCAATTGCCAGCCGCTGCTGCCAATGCAATATTTGCCTCAAAATGCGCAGATTTCAGACTTATAAACTTGAGTAAAATTGGAGTAAATGCTTTACTGAATGAGTTCTGCTCAGATCCGATTGATAAGTACAGTTTGGTAATGTTATTGCAAGAAAAACTTGAAATACTTGAAGTTTCATCTTTGAAACCCTTTTTTGGTATTTAAAATTTATTTTCACATCTCATTTTTAAGCAAACAGGATCTATCTCACTCTTCTGTTCATATGAAAGTGTAATAGGAGGAAATGCTATAGATTTCTGCGTGCTGGTGGACTAAAATGACGTTAAAAGATGCGTGAGTTATTGACACCCACAAGCTATCGTTCCTCTTGCTCGCCACCCGTGGAAGCAAGACAATCCTAAAGTGACTGTTCTTAGTTAAAGCATTTTTACCAAGAGTTGGGAACTTAGATGAATTTAGCTCAGATCACGCTGTTACGCAATTTGGCATTATTTTAAAAGCAACTAATAAGAGTACAACATATTTGAAAGACACATTCTGGGATAACAAGCTCGAAAAAAAAAGCAGCTACAAATAACACACCCGGACCTGGCGACTCATTCTCAAAACCATTGCGATACTCATGATTGCCTTTCGAAATACGTGTGACCCTTTTACGAAAATATGCTTGGTCACTCGTTATGAAATTTGGCACCGTTCCAAAACGCATGCCACTTGGCAGCAATCCAAAGACAAAGATCAGTGTATTTTATCATAATTTCTCCGTCTGCTGCCTCCTCGTTTGCCATGTTCCACGGACCAGGGGTGTTAATGGGAAACAACGATTCCAAAATATATTACGTAGTGATCGTAAACTCAGTGGCGTACCGAGGGGGGGGGGGAGGTGGGAGGGGGGAGGCGCCCCCCCCCCCGAGAATGGGTCGCGAAATTTTTAAAAGTTACTTACGTGGCCCGCGCTGTTTGATGAGCAACTGCATTTCACTTTTGAAGACATTCATTGCTAACCAATAAGATCAGCTATATTTTTTATTGCGTATTACAAATCGAGGCTGGAAAAAGACGTACGCACGCCTTTCGCTTTTTCTGTTGTTTTGAGCAAAATCTTCTTATGATTCATTCTGCAAAATAGTGTATTTGCAGAAAACGTCGGTGTTTTTGTTTGAACATCTATCATCACTGGATATCGGTGGGCAGTCGGTTAGAATATAATAATGTGATGGTCCTAGATTTTTTTGATAGGGAAATGCGCGACTTCTTAATTACCGACTCACAACGGCCACTTCGTCTCCAGACCCCTTTTGATTTAAGTAAGGCTGTCTAAAGAGATTTTTCCTTTCGAAGCTGACATCGAAGAAATTTGTCTCAGGCTTTATTCCTCATTCTGTTTCTTGAGTCACTTACTGTTAATTACCAAGCAGACATCAATCACTGGCAATAACAATAGCATTCGATGTGTTTGTAGTGTTTACTGCGAATGCTGCAATACAAACGTGAACCAGATTGTGTTAAATAAATAATTATCTTATTATTGTTACAAAGCGCTAGCCAGTGTTTTTTCTTCTGCTTAACACTATCCTATTGTGCCTTTGTACAATAAGCGGTTCCGTGCTGACAGGAAATGTCCAGAACCCGAAGTGGCAGTGGTTTGCAGCTTGTTCGAAACAACCGCTTCGACTTCCGACCATTTCTTTGTGAGCTGTTCTTCTGATACTTATATGCAAAATTTACATACAACCACTCTATCAGCATTTCTCGAGAACTGGGGCGTCTTCAAAGCTTACAAATACTTAGTCGTACTTCTATATGTATGAGCTATATGACCACGTGCGTGAAAAGAGCTCACGATGTCTAGGAGCGGAGTTTGACATACCTCATTCATTTTTTCTTTTTTTCTAGCCATGGAAAAAATGCAGAAATAGTACATTTGAATGTGCTTAAGCCAAGCTTACGCTAGGATAAATGGGGAATTTTCAAGACATTTTGGGCGGGAATTATTGAAGGAAAATTTCGTTTTCGACTGCCATCAGATTTCAGCTCAAATCTGGTAAAATACGATTTGGGCGGACTCTTCATAGCCATCTTGCAGAGCTTCCTTTGCCCTGTCGAAAAAATCACTCAAGCTATATCAATTGAAGGCAAAATACAAAGAGACGACGGTCATAGTAAAAACGGAAAAAATTATGGGACACCCTAATAGATTGTGTTAGGCTGCTGCATAAGTTCTGTCCGTCTTTTTTACCTTATGTTCGAAGCAGCTGTTCTGAGAGGACTTCACCTCTAACGTGCTACCGTTCGTCTCATTAGAAAGCGCTTTTCATCCTCTTTTTGAAACATATCAAATTTCAATAAATTCTTCAGTCTAACGAGTTTGCAGGCCTAAGTTCCCCTGGCGGCGAAGATACGCTCTCACTTAAAAGACATTGGCCCGTAGTAAAGCTCGATCAGTTCAGGTGAACTGAACTTATCCCATCAGTTCACCTCATGTCAGGTGAACTGATGACCGCCCACCCTCCCATGCTATAAGAATGGCGAGTAAACTGATAGTTGACCATCTGTCCACCTGCTGCAGTCAACTCTTCCACATCAGTTCACGTTCAAGTGACCTGAACGTGAACTGATGTTAGAGTGATGCAAATAGTGAGTAAAAGAGGAGACGCAGACAAGACTCCCGTAAGTTGCTTTTGAGTAACTTACGATACACATCATTCAGGCCGAAAATGCAGACAAAATCGGCGCAAAACTGCACAACTGCGCCCGAAAAGGAGAGGATCGATGAACAGCTGATTTTGGCGAGGGTAACAAAAAAACAAATTCTTCTCTTTTTTGTAAACCTTACTGGTTTTTTTCACTAGCTGTCCAAAACAAGAACTCATTTATTCATTTCATCAAATTTACGCTGCAACCATTTCGTTTTTTCATAAAAATTTTCGTCACGAATTGTGTTTTTGTTTTATCCGTGCATTTGCTAGGCGAAATCCTTGATAGCGGTCATCATCGATTACGTAGTGGCCGCTATCATAAATTGCCCAGCGATGCATCAAAAGTGTGTCGAAGTGCGCTACGGACTCGAACCACGGCCGCACACGTGTAATTCCAACCGCTTACCCGTTTAACCAAACCAGCTCAAGTGGTTCCTTTTTCAAGAACGCACTTGACTGTAATGTCTCGGAAGCTATCCGCATCCAGATCAATGGCTCGCCGGATGCTAGACTGAGGCGTGATGAGATCAACGCCGGTCCGCGTCGAGAGAGATGCCCTAATGGGGGGTTTACTACGGGCCATTTTCTTGCAAGAAATCTCCACAATGCGCCCTTCAAGTCAAGTCCTTTCAGTGGATGCGGAATAACGTGTAAGAGGCATGTATGCACAAGCTCAATGGAATGAAGAAAACGTCTTGCTAGTAAAATTTGGTGTGAACATAAAATTCTTGTATAAATGTTTTTCAAGCAATAACATCCTGCGAATGAAGACAATCGATGAGTCCAAAGCTGGAGGTGCTAGAGTAAAGCAAGAGCTATCAGGGTTCACTTACCAATTCCTTTTCATCGTTCGTGTTACCTGTAAAATTTTTATTACTCGTGAATGGGCATGCACATATGTACCGAAGCGACGTCAAAAAGCGGCTCTTTCTGTTTCGTCAAAAAAAACCTCTTGACAGCAAAGATTTTATGGGTTCTTGCAGATTGCAAAGTATTCTACGAAATCTTCTCTTTCTATGGTTGACTAATATGTCTGTCTGTTCTCATAAGGGAACATTACCATGTCAAAAAAGGGTCTGAATAAGGACGCTTAATGCTTCCTCTTCAACAGAGACAACAGGGGTTTTCGCATTGATTTTTTTCTGATAGCCAAAGAACTGCTCAACACATACAATTCAAGAGGAAATTGCTGACTTTAAAAGAAGTTATGGCATTTTGAATTCAAAGATTCAAATTGGACAGAACTTACGCAGCAACGAGGTACTTCTGCTCTCCTATTCATTCAGTTTGTTGGTCACAACTGATGTAATAAGCAAAATGCCTTGTTGGAGCATAAGAACCAAAAAACTTGGAGTTCCTCAAATTCTGGCACTGACTCTATGTAATGGTCATATTCCTGCGCACTCGCTTTTGAACTAGGCGATTACTGCGGTTTTTGCATTCCGAAAGTCTGCGCCAGAGATTTGTGTTCATTAGGCCGTGTGCTCGTATTTATTCACTTGATGCACTTTATCTGAGAACAGTGGTGTTTGGATGGTGCCAGGTTTTGGTCCAAAGCGTAAAGTGGTAAAGTATAGCGTGTGTCAAAGATGAATTAACGCACAAGTTCCTTGACGCAAGTTGCCCTTATGTCAGAACTTGGCAATTCAGATTTTCTTTACTCTCGCTGCAACATACGAAGCAAAAGTTTGGTTCAAAGCAAAAGTGCTACATACGCATTTTCGCTAGATATTTGTATCAGAACAAATAGCCGCTCCTACAAAGTTTCGTTCCGTAACATAAGTCCTCTCTCAGGGAGCTACGCAAATACCGAAAACAGATTTGGAATCAAGTTTCAAGCTTTCTAACAAGGGAAGAATACTTGGTCAAAGTGGCCTTTCCATATGAGATGTATACCTTCTTATACAGCATGAAACGCCAATTCCAAATCTGCTTTCGATATCTGCAAAGCGCTTCTCGGAGGAAAATTATGGGATTTTTATATGTTTAAATTTTGAGGGTCAAAGGTAAAACAGATTTCGAGAAATTTCCGGCTCTCGGAAGGAGTGGTGATTAGCATGAATCTACTACGCTGAAGGAATTAATTGCAAAAAGCGTCCTGGCGGTGATCACAGCCCCAAACTCACAGACTAGAATTCTGGATCGTTTTATCGTAGTCGCGCATTCAAATTTTTGGTTAAAAAATTCTAACTCCACTCCCACAAGCGCTTTGCAGATACCGAAAGCAGATTTAGAATCAGCGTTCCATGCTCTATATGAAAGTATTCATTTCATATGAATAAGCCACTTCGACCAAGTATCTTCCCCTTGTAAGATCTTTTACACACATTTAAAAATCCATTTCGACCAACTGTCCTTCGTAGCCAGAACGAATCTCGCAAATGCAATATATGTTCCACACCTTCCTTACCTTTTCACTCCACTTTGAAACAGAATCAAAAAGTGAAGCTAGTTGCTCTTTTCCAAAAAATTTTTAGCAATCAGCCTTCCATTTTCCAAGTGGAAGTTATTTTCGAAGGAGTGACCCATGGCACATTACCAAACTTATGCCCAGATATATACTTAACTCCACAAAGCAAGCTCCCAAATTAATGCTCTGTCTTGTTTTTCGGACCCGTTTCGTTGAGTATATTGTGTGAGGACTGCAACATTGCAACAGACGTTCAGCTTTAGTGAGTAGATCAGGTTAACTACCGTACCTTAGAAGATTACGATAGCGTACAAAAAATGCTTGAGTTGATTTATAAAACTTCTGTTCCAAGATTTTGCGCATTGGTGAAAAAAGACGTTAACTGTCGTTGCGGTTTCCTTTCTTTAGGTACAGTCTGTCTCGATCGGGATTAGGCCAAATCGACTGAATTTGTGCGCTTTTATTGCGCTACATACGGCGCTGTCGCACAAAGCGAAAAGATTAAGGAGAGCGCAGACTAGCTAGCCTTAGACGTGATGCAATGCTCTCGCGGCAGGACTCCCGCCATGCCAATTTTGGCGTGATTGGGATTGAAGCAAACTGTACTCCAGCTAGAAATTTTGTTTTTGTTATTGCCATGAGTTAGTTTATAGTTTAGTTATTAGTTTTATGTTTTTCTGCAGGGGTAATGCAGACCCCTTCAAACTTCATGTTCGTGATTTATTTGTTCTTTTACCTTCAAGATTTCTCGGAATTATAGAGTTATTGCATGCGATAAAACGGTAATGTCTTTATTTTTGAGGCGACCACATGGAGCAACAGACTATGGATGTCATCATTGCTAGTGCTTGGTTCACACTCTCTTTATACTGCACTTTAGCAAACCTTCTGCTTTTTGCATTGATCAGCAGCAGCATCGCAATGCGTAGATACACCAGGTTAAAATTTTTTTCATACGCTACCATCGATTATATCAGCGTTTAGCTATTGGATCATCATTTCATCCTCAATTTGTGAGATCAGCATGTCGCTGCACAATATGTGCTTTATGATTCCTGCTACCCTACTACACGACACATATTCCAAAGGTGACTCGAGCTACAGTATCATAATGACAGCACTTTCTGGATGCATTTGGTATATTGAAGTAGTCCACATTGGTCTGATGGCAATCAACAGGTGTGAAATACGTGTACTGGCTATTAACACACCGTTAAACTTCCAGATTTCTTTCTACTCATTACCCGATGCACTATGCCTTGCTTTTCTCTAGCGAAAACACCCTTTTTCTATTGTTTCTTTGTTATGTTGTTGGAATTGCTGTCTCTATCCCTATGCTTACACCATGCTGCTATATCTTATGGGATTCGTATAATTACACATCAATCCCAGAAAACCCGCAGACATGGTGAGCTTATGCTTTGCACAGGGGCGGAACTTACTGCCCAGTTGAACCAAACCATAAACCTGCTCTGAGGCATTCACCAAAGTTCGTAGTGAGACGACACGTTTTGAACACGCCGCACGGTGCATCGCAAAGTTTACATAAATTCTTTGAAACCGCTGCCTTTTCGCTTTGTCAAAAACGCCACTACTAGGCTTGGTCGCATAGTTTAACATACTGTGTGGACTAATGACAACTAAGCCTTGGAAGACCATTCGCAACGACGATATAGGAAACGGCGTAGCAAACCGCCTACTTTGTTTTTTAACGAAAAAGGTTTTTTCGGAGGAAAGTGCAGTTTTGATGCAGTTTTGAGCGTGCAGTTCTGAAGTTTATTGAGGGGCTATAAGAACCGCTCTTCCGCAAAATATATGTGCAAAGTTTGGTCCTGCTAGGTCAAAGGTTTCATTTGGAAATACACACATACTCACCTAAACAGGCAGACTGACATATACGTTCTTTTTATACTGAATGGACCCAGCAACTCATGTGTGACTGTATTCTGTGGCCGTATTCATCATTGATACCTTTGGGTAAATTCTACCTCCAGGTGGTTTTATCACTCATTATCAGCAAATACCCGTATTCCTCAAGGTGTTTAGTATTGATTAGAAAGTACCTTGAGGTGAATTTTACCTCAAGGCACTGTTATCACTCAAAATCGGTATTCATCAAACGGACTGCATTTACCTTGAAATAAATTCTCAATGCAGCTTCTAACCTTAGCTGGGGGCAAGGTTAGACGGATACCTCTAGAGATCTATAGACTTTTATAAGCTGGTTTTTTGCATGATCAATCCAGTAAAGTAATTTAGGTCACTATAGCAATTTTTGCGAAATTTGGTTGAAATCGATGACAGTTTTAGGGGTTGAACGAACCTAGCACAAAATTTCTGTCTATCCTCTTACAAACTTCATGGATTTTAGTAAACGCCCGAAATTTTTATTCTGTTGAGCTGAAGGTAGTCATACACAGCATTTATACTCTTTCGCAGCATTATGAACTCAGTAGCACTGTTGAAACCACAAAGTTGAAGTTGCTATTCAGAACCACTTCGTTCGCGGTCTTCAAATCTGTATAAAAGAAATACGCTGATGTTCAAAGCGGCTAATCGTCGATATTGATACTTCTTAAACGCTAATCTTGTATTTCAGATACTAAATTTTGTTGCCTAAGATAAAATCGGGCGAGGTCTTCAGCGCGACGAAAGAGTTGGCCTTTGAATGCAAAAATCAAATAACTGTTGCTGGCTCACCAAATTCTTGGCAATTTACTCTTCCTTTTCTATCAACATACATATGAGCTTAAACAGCATGTAATACCAGGAAGTTTATTCTGAAAGCAGAAAAATGGTATGTTTTAGCTTAACCTGCCATCACAAGCTTATGTTTGGTATAAAAAGCTATACGAGGATTTTTCAAATATCAATTCAAATAAAGGGGAGAGATGCCAAAGTATGAGGCGAAGATAATTAAACTCTTGCGCGTCCCCAGAATCGATGTTGCATCATCAAAAAGCAGGTAAAAGTTTCCCGACCTTGGCTGAGAAATCAAAATAATATGTTAAAAATCAACCAAATGTCACGATGCTAGGCGACTGAACAAGGAAAAACATTCTCAGACAGGCAGACTTTATTATTGGAGAATGAATGCTACGGATCTAAAATAAAACGTGAAAACAATTAATTCGTCAGATTAAAACTCTTAGAGCCTAAGATGTCGACCAAGTAGACAAAACCGTTTCGAAATCAGTAACTGCAGCGTTTTGAACCCTAAAGGCAAGAAGTTCCTTGTGCAAATATCATGCGGATACATAAAAAGCAATTCATCGCAAGTACTCATGCCATGCCTCTGATATACGTCAGTCCTTATCATGCTGGCACAAGTAAATCTAACCTTCAGAGAAAAACTTTGATGAATACGAAAATTATACCTTGAGGTAAATTCTACCTTGAGGTATTAGGTTGGCACATAAGTAATGCAGCTTTTTATTTAATATTTGTCTATTTGAACGTAGCGCATTCATTTTTTGGCAGTATAAGGAATATGATGTAAGCTTCTAATGCACACATTTTTGCTCAATTTTACCACCTTATGTGAGATTTACGGTAGGTTTACGGTACTATGGGAAAAATTTTAGAATGCATTAGATTTTGCTGAAACTTGGCCTATAGGGCTTATTTGACATGCTGATCACAAAAATGAGATCCGTTTCGCATGAAAAGGCCTCGTTCGTGAGATCAAAAGATGAATTTCAATTTAGCGACAAACGATTATGATATTCGTGTTTACCGCATAGGATTACCCTATAGTGCAAAGTTATAGCGAATTCTGACTTTTCGCAGCTTAGTTATTGACAAATTGCCTTCAAAACTTGACGCATTTGACTTGTTCAACTTCTCAAAGGCGCTCCACCTTAATTTGTGTTTAAATTTCATTTCTTTTTCACTGATTCCAATGTGCCAACTTCCAGCTACATGCAGCCTATAATTGCTTTTTCTTATGTTTGAATCAGGTTTCGTGAGGCTTCATGTTTGCCAAAAAATCGTGAAACCTCGATTTTTAGTAGTTTTCAAAAAATGCTTAGATTTTTTTTTACTACGTTATCAAAAATCAAACGGTTTGAGCAGAATTGCAGCTTATATCACGATCTACATGATGCAACAAAATGAGATTGCTACATAAAATAGGAAAAAAGTTACGGGAAAAGTTGCAAAACTTGTGTGCCAACCTAATACATCTCAAGGTGAGTTGCATTGCAGTGAAGTTCATTCTCATACATCATTCTAGTTCGAAGCAGGGGAGGATGTGTTCAATAAAATCAGTTCTTTTTCTAAAGGATGGCCAAATTTGCCGAAAAGAACTCCGAATTGTCCAAAAGCGCCGAAAAGCATCAAAAGCGGGCAAAAGTCCCACGCGCCAGCCACAAGCTCCTGAAAAATCACTGCTGCAAGCTCAAGGTTATCGGCACGGTCAATCTCTTTTTATTTTTTTAACGAAACAATCATCGTTTCAGACTTTGAAATGCCCAAGTATCAGGTAAATAATGCAAAACCAAACAGGGTAAGAACCTTTCAAACTCAAAAACTAAACTTATATAAATTTTTTGAGCACAATAAAAAACAGTGATTACAATGTGACCGGCGTGATTATCCAACGGTGTTTTGGTAAAAAATGCAATCTCATAACCAAAATCTGCCACTTAAAGTGATGGATTACATTTCAGCTTTTTCGGGCTTTCGCATCCGTAAAGTTTTCCCTTCCCAGTGACAGGAACATTCCAAGAATTTATGTTTTAATTCTACAATTCTTTAATGAAGAGAAACCGGTGTTTTGTGCATGATGGGAATACCAATTTTTTTGCAGTAATGTCATCTTTACGGCAAACCCACTTGCAAACTTGGTTCGAATGCAAAGGATTCAACAAAGTTACACTGTTGCAAAGTTAGGCTGAAAGATTTTGCGATACCCTGTACATATTTCTTCGAAGCCACTGCAACTTGCTATCCTCCGCTTATAAGTTTCGAAAATGAGGTGCGAACTCATGTTTTGTCAAAATATGTAGTTTGAACAAAGAAAATGGCCACAAATTCCCTTTGATCTTTTATGAACTGAGACATTCTCAATTTATCGTGGTCAAGTAAGGGTACTTCGAACCGTCTCCCTGTCAAAACATGTGATATCGGGCCCGAAGGACACAATTAGCAACAAATTTTGTCCTAGCAAAAGTTCTGTTGGCAATAAAAAAACATGATGCACCGCTTAGACCTCACAGCGTGGTCGGAATAAACGTCACTGTATAGCAGACTGGCAAATATAGAATTTACCTCAAGGTACATTGATGAATACGAATCGCTCAAGGTACAATTTACCTTAAGGTAAAATTTACCTCAAGGTAGAATTTACCTTAGGTTCAATGATGAATACGGCCTCTGGTCATATCATTTTTCTGTGATTTAATAGAAAGCTGAGTCTAACATGAGAAGCTAGTCGGTGTCCGCGTCCTTCTGAGATAAAACGTATAACCTTTGATTCAACTGGCTTGGCTCCGTTAGTGCGAGGTTTTGTGATCTAACTGAGGCCGCTCGCGCCCTCGACGCACCTGCGTCTCTCTCCCACGAGTGCTCTCTGATCATTACCTAGCCTCAATTAGGTCACGAAGCCCCGCCTTCCAACAGCCAATCCGGCTAAATCAAAGGGTACCGTCACACTCGTCTTGGAACGCTAATTTCGAATCTCACGTTTCTGCTGATCATTTCGCTAAATCTAAACCTGCATTAAGTTGTGACACTATCGCACTAGCCACTCCACATCGTAGCGACGGTATTGGCATTCCGACCATATTTTCTTTATTGCTAAAATCCTTCATAACTTTCTTCAAAAAAAAACGATTGTAAGGATCGGGAAATTATGCGAGTTCTGTCTTTTCTTACTTTTCCAAAGCGAACCTCGACCTTGAAAATCATAATCATTATTAACTACATCTATTGAAATGAACCGGCTCAGGATCAAGCATGAAAAAAATGAAAGCACGATAAAACAGGACAATAAGCAGTGGCATGGCTAGACAATGTAAGGAGCTAAAACCCAGGAGCGAGCTGCATTCCACATCTCCAGCCGCGGCCCAGCATAGGGCGCAGTGACTGCCCGCCCGAGACCCTCCGCCCTTCTATTTATACCCGCTCGTTGGATAATGACGGAAAAAACACATGATTAGTAAGTGCATTAAATGTGGGATATAGTGCATAGGCTGCACACGATTAGCAAAAACGGAGTCCAGATTTGGAATCAGCGCTCCAAGGCAATTATGGCACACATCTCATCTTAAAAGGCCACGGATCCGAGTATCGTTCCCTTGTAAGATGGAATAGTAAGATTTGAACCTGCTAACGGGGAAAAGATACTTGGTGCCGTGGCCTTTTGATATGTGACATACGTCATAACAATTGAGTTGAAATGCTGATTTCAGAATTGTGTTTGCTATTTGCGGAACAATTCTTCGGAAAACCGATCTCCTGGCATCTGACTGCTCGCAATAGAGTGGAAGTAATGCCGATAAGTGCTAAAGCTTCGAATGATCGAGCGCTTAGCGCTGCTGATTTTTGCACAGTGGATGCCGGTTTGGTCCTTGTGCTGCGGAAATTTTTGCTTTCGCTTTTACAAGCGCTATTTTTCCTCAGAAAAGCGTTCCGCAATTAGCAAACGTAGTTTCGAAATCAGTGTTTTAAGAGAGCACTCTGTTATATAGCAGATTTTAAAAGGCCAAGGTTAGCAGTTATCCTTTCCTAGGGTCAATTGCCATCATGACACTGCTACCTTCTTGCACAGGTGATTAGTGATTCAGTCTCGTTGACCCCAAAATTACCATGTTGTACAGTATGCAAATGATGCACGTCCCTGCGGAGAGGGAGTTTCGCCCCTAGTCACGAAAAAGCCGCTATGATGTTTACCAGGGGCACCGCTCCCCACGCCGCAGCTCTTTCATGCGTAGAGCCTTAAAGGCAGTGGCTCGGCAGAATGACAACTTTGGGATATTCATGTTCTCGGTTCCCCTGGATGAGCTAAGTCCTAGACTGTGCTTTACAGCTTCAAAAGATGTCAATAACCCGCTTTTCCAGACGTGAAAAGAGCTATTTTTGAATGCACCACGTATCCGCCCTCTAGAGCGCGATTGGCTCGTGAGTGGAGATACTGTACCTACCGTACTCATGAGCCAATCGCGCCCAAAGGGCAGGCATACGCTGTCCCCCCAAATAGCATTTTTCACTCCTGGAAAAGTGGGTTACTGATATCTTTTGAAGCTGCAAAGCACAGTCTTGGACTTAGCTCATGCAGGAGAACCAAGAACGATGAATATCCCAAAGTTGTGATTCTGCCGAGCCGCTGCTTTTAAGTCCGCGTGCGATAACGTCATCGCCGGAGAGGAAATCGCAGCTCAAAGAAAACTTCATTTTTTATAGCTCCAGATAGCTGGAATTCACGCTTTACCCAACTGTATTCATATCCTTTACTATAAACAGACATACTGACCAGTAACGAAAAGTTGTATAAGCACGCATTTTCCGTCTTTTCTCAAGATATCTGATGATCCCAGAGGCCAACAATTATTTCTTCAAAGTCATCTTTCTTTCTTCGAAGTCAACTAAAGCATTCGAAAGTTGTTCTGATTATCTAACCAACAGTATTAAGCATGACTAGAACAAATGATGTAACAAAATCGCGGAAACTCAAACCACAAATCGAAAATGGAGAAAATTTCCGAAAGTTCCGATCTTTCAATATCTCATCTGCTTTTATCAAAAACTTGCTTAATACTCTTGGTTTAGATAACTTTACAGTTCTTGTATGCTGTTTTTGAATGTTTTCATTAACTTCAAAGAAAGAAAGACTTTGAAGAGAAAACGGTTGGCCGCCGGGTATTAGGGGATCATATGAAAAGATGCAAAATGAGGATTGCACAACATTTTGCTTTGTCTATATGTTCAAAGTGAAGAAACAGGAATATTTACGGATGGATAGACAATTGATAATGCATGTATCAGGAGCTTCAAATTGCGAAGCTTTCTCTTGAGCTGTGATCTTCTTCCAGCAGCGATGTCCCTTAGTCAGCATTATAAATGTCCCTTTCACACAAGGTTTCGGGCGCTTTTGTTTTTGGTATACTATCGTAAAACATACCTTAATACCCACAATTTGGTACATCGATGAAGGAATGAATGTCCGAACAGCGTAATTTAGAGGCAGTGTCCCGGCAAAATCCCGCTCTCCGGTATTTCATCTTTTCAAACTTCGTGTGGTGAACCTATACGGCTTTACAGCGCACGAAAATGGCCTGAGCTTTTCTGAAGCTCTCCATATCCGCACTCGTTGCAAAATGCGTGCAAGTGGGCGGAGCCCGCGGGACTTTTAAAGTGGATTTCAGGCTCAGACGCGCTTTTACACTCCAGACTTCACTAGATTAGTTGAGGGCCTGTCATCGCAACGATTTAACTCAGACAGTCGAAGGGATACCTCCGACGGGCATATGGTGCGAGTCTGCCACTTCGCGCTCCGGAGCCCTGCCATTTCACGCATTTTTGTGCTCCGGGGCTCTCCCAAAAGTGGCGCACCCCCGGAGCAGAGATTTGCGCGTCGCGGAGAGGGGTCCCATTCATTCACCGTGACGTCACGGTGACGTCACAAACAGGACGAATGGGACCCCTCTCCGCGACGCGCAAATCTCTGTTCCGGAGGTGCGCCACTTTTGGGAGAGCCCCGGAGCACAAAAATGCGTGAAATGGCAGGGCTCCGGAGCGCGAAGTGGCAATCCTCCGCTGGGGAAAGCCCGCGACCCTGCCACTTCTGCTCCGTAGGTATCCCATCGACTGTCTGAGAAAACCTTGGTAGCCACCATTTTGGAGGGACACATCCTTCAGTAATTGAAGGACTGCAAAGACTTTTTCGTAGTTCATTCGCCAAAATCTTATTTAGGAAATCGTTTCTTAGGTTGAACGGAATTTGTTCAAAGTGTTGTATAGTGTGTACCGATACGCACGACCGTGATGCCTTCAGAGACTTTCTACCCAGGACCACCGCCACGCAATACATTTGCGGAGGTTTCTGCCCCAAAGCAGAGGGGGAGAAAAGATGGCCATGTGCGTACCGTGTAAGTCATCAGGGTAACTGCTGTAAACGGCCGTGGGCAAAGGACTTCTTTTTCAAACTTCACTTCAGGCACTGATGATTGTTATTCAAAAGATCACTCTTTTACGAGATCGGCCTTGCAACATTACTGTAGTACGAGGCGCGCCAGGCCGTACACTTAACTCGCTCAACGAAGAGCAGGAGGCGCACAACGTTTAAGGCTCAACTATTGTGTTTTGACTTTCTTTTACTCTTCGTGCAACAAAGAGCAGATACTTCAATCGCCTTAAATTACCGCTCTCACTCATCGTGGAATGGCAATGGTATCGCTATTGTCTACAAGAAAATTTGGATGTGGTTTGATAGTAAATGATAAAAATTCATTTTTATTTAGAATCGATAAATCAGTAGGAGGGGGAAGCGGAAAGTAGCCTAAGGGGTGCCCGGCGTCGAAAATATAAGTGTACAAAGTTTTGCGCTGATTGGTTCAAGCACAAAAGTTCCTATGTAAGACACGCTAACTAACAATTAACACATATATGTACCAGGCTCACCTCTGCTTCGCAGAGGCTCGCATTGGTTTTTATCTGTATGCCTCACTCATTCTCGCATAACATGACATTGGAACTTACCGCGCAATGCCTGCCTTTATGAATAAATTGTAAACAACTTTTCATTCCGAAAGCTTTTTCGTGTGAGATCGGTATTTTATGCATATGAAACCTCAGAAAATGAGAACAAATGCAGATTTAGAACACTTTTGAATTTTTCTCATGGCTTGGTAGTCCCCATAAAGATAATATCCATCGTGACCTACAATACCACTCACAGAACATGCAAAATTCCCGGGATCCGCAAACTTCCGCGAAATTCTGGAAATTTCGCGAAATTCATGTGAATCACGCAAATTACGCAGGGCCGTAACTCTTTCTGAATAGGTATATTCAAAATCCGAAAGCAGCATTGTGTTCAGCCTGTCAAGGCTAATCTTTTGATATACAGGTTGTGTCCAAAACCTTGTTTTCAATAATCTTGAATTTGCATGCGGACGCCTCTTCGCATGGGTGTAACGCAACGAGCATCAAACATAAAAGACTCCAATAGGCACTGTTGGATTGTGCTGCTTTCGCAGATTATCGAGCGCTAAAAAGCAACCGAAGAATCTTTTTGAAAAAAGGTAGAAGAGCTGGTGTATTCTGAAAAAATTCGTGTTGTCTCAAATTTTGCCCACCGTGGCCCTAAAATGAGAAACTCTACTGCTAAGCAGATGTGATTTTCGTAATCAGCAGGTCAGATAGCCTCTATGAGCAAGTTTCCAAAGAAATTCGGGTGATTTGATTTTTTCTCGTTTTACGCCCTGAAGCTCGCCGATGGGTTTTGGTCAAAATGTCGATGATCTTGGATTGTAAGGAAACTTCGCTCAAAGAGGTTTTTGAACACGCTGTTTACGATAATCGTCTTTCGCGCGGAGTATAGAGTTTTCTAGCAGAGATATGGTGGGGGAACTTTAGCTAAGCCACGAAAGTTCGTAGATTCGCCTGCGTTTTTCAGCACCTCTTAGAAAATATGCTTGGTTGCCTCCACAGGTTGAATTCACTAGAAAGCTTGCTATTTAACGGTGCATGCATCTGGCTTCAATCTGTAGCAATCGCCGAGTTACGGGCCTACGAAATCACGTCCTCATGAGTTTCGCCCAAAATGTAAAGATCGCCTGCTTCGTAGATCCACCTAAGTGACTGTACGACACTGTGGTCACCAATTTTGTGTTCACTTCGCTTAAGTATTTGACGGATGCGGACGTGATTTCGTAGGCCCGTAACTCGGCGATTGCTACAGATTGAAGTCAGATGCATGCACCGTTAAATAGCACGCTTTCTAGCAAATTTATCCTATAGAGGCAAGCAAACAGATTTTTTAAGAGGTGCTCGAAAAATGCAGGCGAATCTACGAAATTTTATGGCTTAGCTAACGTTCCCCCACCATATAACTGCTAGAAAACTCTGTACTCCGCGAGAAAGACGATTATCGTAAACAGCGTGTTCAAAAACCTTTTTGAGCGAAGTTTCCTTACAATCCAAGATCATCGACATTTTGACCAAAACCCATGGGCGAGCTTCAGGGCGTAAAACGAGAAAAAATCAACTTACCCGAATTTCTTTGAAAACTTGCTCATAGAGGTTATCTGACCTGCTGATTACGAAAATTTCATCTGCTTAGCAGTAGAGTTTCTCATTTTAGGGCCACGGTGGGCAAAATTTGAGACAACACGATTTTCCAGAATTCACCAGCCCTTTTTTTAAAGAAGATTCTCCGGTTGCTTTTTAGCGCTCGAGAATTTGCGAGAGCAGCACAAACCAACAGTGCTTATTGAAATCTTCTATGTTTGATGTGCGCTGCTTGCGACCTTGTGAATATACGCGCGCAGAAAATTTTGGAAAAATTGGAAACGAAATTTCAAGGGCATGCTGTACATAGTAAGATTCGGCTTGACGAGATGAACACAATGCTGCTTTCGGATGTCGAAAAAGTTCATTCTGAAGGAAGTTACGGCTAGTAGAACTTGGAACAGCTTGATTTTCCCAAAGTTTATCAGCTCTTCTATTTCTTTTGAAAGAAAGTTTTCGGCTGCTGTTTAGCGCACGATAATCTACTGAAAGATTACTATCGAACGGTGCCCACGGCAGTCTCCTATGTGTGATGCTCGTTGCGTTACACCCATGCGAAGAGGCGTCCACATGCAAATTCAAGATTATTGAAAACAAGGTATTGGACACAACCTATCAAAAGATTCGCCTTGACGAGCTACAATGCTGTTCTGGGATTTTGAATATATTCATTCGGGAAGAAGTTATGGCCTCGCGTAATTTGCGTGATTCACATGAATTTCGCGAAATTCCCGGGGATTTTGCATATTTTCCGAATGGTATTGTACTCAAACAATCACAGGCTCTCAGCCGGCGGCCACAAAGCCACCGCGAAAACCCACCAAAAGCGCGGTGGCCTTATCGCCTCACTGTCGCTTCCCGCTGAGAACTGGCAGCGAGCGGACTGCTATAAAGCCTTCAGCGCGAAGCGAAAGCGGCGGTTTCGCTTCGCGCTGAAGGCTTTATAGCAGTCCGCTCGCTGCCAGTTCTCAGCGGGAAGCGACAGTGAGGCGATAAGGCCGCCGCGCTTTTGGTGGGTTTTCGCGGTGGTTTTGTGGCCGCCGGCTGAGAGCCTGTGATTGTCTGAGTACATGCCTGTGCAAAGATTTTCTAAAATGACATGTAAAACCGCTCAGGGACTCGCGCCGTGCGGGCGGCCAGCGACAACCTTACAATCGCTCGTTGGTGTGTGCGATTGTACGGTCGTCAATGGCCGTTAGCACGGTTAACGTGGGGCGCCCGCACGGTTTCTAATGCTTGCCGCTTGCGCGGGGAAGGTCGGCCGCTCGCTTGCTGCTAAAGTAGGTTTATATGGGGTATTTCAACCATTTTTCTTAGGTATGTTAAGCATTTTCACATCCTGGGAACACGGACCAATGCCTGCCGCACTACCCAAATTTTCCATGGAGAAGCCCACACCATCACTCCTGATAACTGTAGCCTCACACAGGTTCATTCCAGCTTTGCGGTGAAGGGAAATGTTGATAACACGATAGTCGACGCTTAACCAGCCTAAACGCTGCGTCGTATCTCATGCAAGTACCGTTTACACTCACAGTGTGTGAAAACAATGAGCCGAAGGTAGAGGTCACTGTTGGCCGCTTGCACGGGTAAAAGTTTGCCGCCCGATCGAACGGACACATTGCCTGCCGCTTGCACGGTCGATTTTATTGCGTACCGATTGCGCGGCGAGATTGCCTGCCGCTTGTACGATCAAGTGATTGCTGGCCGATCGTGCGCACGCATTGCCTGCCGCTTGCACGGTCGATTTTATTGCGTGCCGATCGAACGGGTAGACTGTCTTCCGCTTGCACGGCATTTTTATTGTTGACCGCACGCACGGTACATCAAAAACTATGCAGTGCGCTCAGGCGGAGGAGCTTTAATGAGGACCGCCCGCACGGCGCAAATCCCTGAGCGTGGCAAACCCGCCATCAACCAACTTGTTTTGGCGGCGTTTTCGTAGAGTGATAGACTTTTGGTCACTTTTTTGGGCTAAACTTCATGGCTTGCACATTAACTTGCCAAACCTGACCACAACTCTGAAAAAAGAGGTGATACGGACCCAATTTTGCGCCAGAAGTTGAGTGGTTCCATTTAGGGTGCACTTTTCGAGAGACCTACTCAATGAATTACTCGTGCTTTTGCAGGTGAATCTAGATTTCGGCAGTGTGTGTTGTGCAAAAAAATTGCGGCTTACACCTTGTCTACGACTCGTTCTGTGAATTTCGTTACAGACAGACACACACACACACAAAAACACACACACGTAAACACCCTTAACCCGTTATTATAAGTCACGATAGATGTGGAAATCATTACAGGAACTGTCCAAATTGCTAATAGGTCATATTTACGATTGAAAATCACATTACATCGAAAACTGTTGATTTTACTTGCGCATTAAAGCTTTGATTTTTCCTTAGGTACATGTCCTTGGATCTATGCTTGAATATTGTAGTTCTTACTATTACTATCATCTCCTATACTGCAGTACTGCGGAAAGTTTACACAATTCGACGCTCTTCTGAGGTAACAATTTAACACGTATCAATAAGAGTTATTCGAACTTTTTCAGCGTTTCCTGAGCAGCAGAAGGTCCAATTTTCAGACGGGCAAAGAGGTACGACTGCTTGCGCAGGTGATTAGCTTCAAGAGTTCTTAGCAACCACTGACGCGCGCATGCAACATTTAGAAATTTAGAATTTAGAAAATAAAAATGGAATCTAAATTTTATACTATGCAGCTTGAGAGAAAAACAATGGATTATTGCGTCGTCTTGTAAGAGACGGCGTGAGAATTGGCGTATAGAATCATTTTCCACTACAACCCTAGGTCTCAAACACTAGCTTCGGATGACGCTTTGGAGATTTCTTGCAAGTACAAGTATGCCAGAATTATCCAAGCAGCTGAAAAATCTTTACAATAAGAGTGGAAGAACTTACGCGTATACCACATACCTCTTCAGCCCACAAAAAAGCGGACCCTGGCGTTCTGAAGTCATCAGAAGCAAAGAGTTCTATATTGCAAAAACTAAACCTTTCCAGCTTACCTTCCGACCACAGTTCTAGAGTACCACCGCCACTCACGGCTTCACATCTATCATTCCGAATGGAAGAGAACGTTGTTGAAAATTTCAACTTGAAGCTGGTTTCTTGTTGGATGCAAATATCTACAATCAATAGCCGACCCTTGAGCTTTTTCAAAAAACATCGAAAAATAAAGCTGCAAGCAAATACAAATGCCATGTGTCTCTTTCAAGAGAAGATTGGATGAAGTGAACATAAAAAGTAGCCGAGCTCTGCGAGACACCCGGACCACATCCAAATTAAAGCCATGGAAGTGTGGCAGTCTTTTAAATTCCCGCAAATCTATTGTGGATCATCCTTCCGACAACTCCAAAAATAAAGCCATCCTGTCAAAGGCAGTGTCCCGGCAAAGAGTCGATGTTGAGATATTGTGCTTACCCAGGCATATTCGCTATGTTGAACCCGAACACCCGCATTGAAGAGCGCAAAAACGGCGAGAAAGGGCTTGAAAGCAGAAGGGGAACAGCAGGTGGGCGAGGTCTTTCCCACTGAATTCGCGCTTTCAGCTTCCAGAGCTCCGCTAGCCGCCCTGATATCGCAATCGGCCAGTGCGAACGCCTGACTTGAGATCGGAATTGAGAAGAGCGTTCCAAAAGCTGGGAGCGCGAATTCACAGTGAGGAAGACCCAGCCCACTTGCTGACTTCCCATTTGCTTTACATTTTTCGCCGTGTTTGCCCTTTCCAGTGTAAATTTTCAGATTTAGCATAGCGAGTAGGTCCAGGTAAGCGCAGAATCTCAACATCAACTTCCTGCCCGGACACTGCCTTCAAGGCGTTAGTCGACCGAAGGCTGTTCGTGAACGTTGTTTGCTAGGTTTAGGTACAAGTTAAGTAATCTTTCCGTCATCACTTTTGCTATGCAGAGTGCAGACGAAAAAACTGCATGTTGTGATAAAATGTTTTAGTGCAGATAAAGCTGCTCAATAGGTGAGTGAATTCAGTGTTTCATACGAAGATAACTATACAGAGTGATGGGAGATCCCTATTACCTTCTTCAATTAGGTAAACCATTCATCTTGAGTTAGCGTGTAAGCCGAAATGGGAAAAAATGGAAATGTGAATTACCAGGAGGAAGGCTCTTATAGGTAAACTCGTACCCTTTGGTTCAACTGGATTGGCAGCTGGAAGGCGCTGCTTCGTGACCTAATTAAGGCTAGAGAATGATCAGAGAGCACGCTCGCAAGAGAAACGCAGACTGTCGCGGGTGCGAGCGGTCGCCTTCCAGCCGCTAATATCGTTGAATCAAAGGATATGCTGAATGTAAATTAGTTGCTGTCTCTTACTGCAAGAAAGTTCGGTGAATATTTTGGATTGTGTGCGGTACTAGGCTAACGTCTCTCAAAGTATTGGCTGTCCTGTTTCTAAAAGGTTGTTTCTAAAAGGTTCTCCTCGCTATCTCGGCAAAGTGGCTTCTTTATTATTCTAACATGAAGAAGAGATCTTTTTTGTAACGGGTTTTTGAAGAGCTTCTACTATACAGGGTGTCCCAAAAAAATGTGCCTACTGTTTGATTGTGAATAACTCTATTGTAATGAAGTGTTTCGAAATGCTTTAGGTACCTTTTTGTAGAGCGAGGTTGAACTTAGATTTACAGTATGGAGCGAATCATCGATCGTTCTTTATCACCGTAGGATTACGGTAAGAATTTTTAGCATATGGAGCCAATGGGAAATACACCATCTAACAAAATTTTTTTCAAAAAATCGAAAAATCGTGTACTAGGGTTCTCGAACATGCTGATTCCACTACACAACTTTTTGCGAGCGTTTTCAGCTTTTTTGACGGTGTAATTACATTTCGGACAAATGCTGGGAATTGAATTATTGCGATTTACCGGGGATAACTTAGGAAAGAAGCCTCACAGTAAAATGGGAATTTCAAATTCGAAATCAGCGGCTCTCATTACCGTAGTGTAACAGTTTTTGGCTTCTTTGGACTTGCTTCGAGGCAGAATATAGCCTCCAAGTGCCTGGAATCCTTGTCGAAGTTCATACCGTAATCCTACAGTAATGAAAAGCGATCGCCGATTCGCTCCATAGTGTAAGTCTAAGTTTAACCTCGCTCTACAAAACGGTACTTAAGGCTTCTCGAAACACTCCATTACAAGAGAGTTATTTACAATCAAACAGTAGGCACATTTTTTTTGGAACACCCTGTACATTACTGCAAAGATAAAGATGGAAGAAAGATTAGCATTCAGACTTCAGTCATTTTAAATTAGGCTGTCAAAAACCTAAAACATTGCAGGAACATCTAAAACATAAGTACACAAATTTTATGACCTACCGACGCAACCGAGACGCCGCAACCGAGAAAGACTTTGTGTTCTACATTTCTGTGAGATGTTGAGTTTACAACAGAAAACTTCAAACGTGATTAATCTGTCAGTCTTTTCGAATATCACAACCTTTCAAGAAATTCGGATTCACAGGCTCTTCTTAGCTCACAAAGCTTGTACTGATGATTTCAGACTTTTGCAATGTTTCAGATTTTTGGCGACTTAATTTGGAATGAGAAACTTGGATGGTCTCGTTTTCCATTTTTTGCAGTGAATGCATAGAGAAGCTCATCAAGTAGCCCTTACAAGGGGAAATCTTCTTCTAGCAAACAGAATCACAACAAGCAAATCTACGAGATAGTTGAAAGTTGCAAATTTTCAAGCATAAAACGGCAGAACTTTTGGGATGATGGATGCTTAGATGCTTACGAATTTTGAATGTTTGAGTCAAGATGTTGAGTCAGGTCAGAAGCAACTTGGTCCCGACTGAACCTCTTCTGAGTGCTAAAAGCGAAGAAATTATTATGCATATATAATTGTTGAATTTTTACGTATATAATTTCCTGTAATTCCCATCGCTTCATAATGATCACGTAGTGGATGTGCTCAAATATGCTTCTCTGATAAAGCTTATACTTCCAAGTTTTATGATAAGCAAATGACTTACCTCACAAGCACAAGCGATTATGTAACAAACTGAGACCTAATGATCTCTTGTAATCCTGCATAGTCGATACGGAATGACTCTTTCCTTTATCAGAAATGTTCACTGTTTTTTCCAAAATGTAGTTCTCATTTATAATGTAACTCATATTAGTGTCGTACTCCCCCCTCCCCCCAAAGACTTTTCAAAGCCAAAGAATTTCTGGTTTCTCTATTTGCATATTTACAAGTATTTTCATTTGCATATTTTAATGACTCGTGTAGGTAACGTTCATTTTTCGCGGCCCATTCGCGTGGGGGGGAGACTTCCCTCGGTACGCCACTGCCTTATACAAACATCTCTTACTTTGAAAGTTTCGAGACTTGGAAAAAACTGAAAATTGGTGCTTGTGAAAAAGCCATGATGGGCTACGCTTTTTTAGGCTTGTGCCATATCCCATAATTTGAAACGGAGGTACAGTGATAAATGTTGGAAGAGCGGCATCCTCTGGCACACCACCAATACCTTGTTTGTTTGGTGATGGATATCACTTATAAGCAAAGCTACTTAACTTAGCTCGGCCTTTTGGTAAAACGCATATACATTCTGAATCAGCTTCAAACGCTGATTCCAATTTTGCTATTCCTAGCTGCCACGCTCTATTCCGAAGTGAGTTATGGGCTTTTTCCTGCGCAAAATTGGCATACTACTGACATGAGAAGACTGCCTGTAGATAAAAATCTGCAAGAAAAAGATGCTGAAGTATCGAAATAGTACGAATCCAATCTTTCTTACCAAAAAAAAACCTAACGCATGTGTATCAGCACTCAAATGATGATGACGTGATGCCGTTGAGTCGATGAGCATGCCAATTTTGCGCCGGAAAAAGCCCATAACTCGCTTCGGAATGGTGCGTGGTAGCTAGGGATAGCATATTTGGAATCAGCGTTTGAAGTTGATTCAGACTGTATATGTCCCTTGCCAAAAAGCCGAGCTAAGTTAGGTAGCATCCTTTGTTAGATTTTCATGCCTATAATAGTGAAGTACGTTGCTAGGAATTACAGAAGATTGCAAAGACCAACCGATTTCAGCTTGCCCAGATCGCAACATTCTCCTCTGCGGCTGTTGTTCAAGCATTGGGCTAACATTCCTTAACTTCACCGTTCCAAATATTTTTGCTTCAAGTGCTAACTTTTATATGCGTAGTTGAAGAGAAATTGTGGTGTGATATCGCTTCAATGATTTGGACTTTGCAAATCGACATGCTTGTTGGCCAGGGTTCGCCGAGTGCAAGGTTCGCATCGGACACAGTTCACAATCGCGTTTCGAAGGCGCTCGACTTATTGATGTTTGAAGAGGCAGATTTTGCAGCATTCCAGAACAAGAGGAGAAACACAAATACGCTTTTGCCACTTTTTTGATCGATTTCAAACATCACACAGCGACATAGAGCCTTGTACTTATGCGCAACTTTTAGCAATTTATTAGTAAAAGAAGCTCTTCGATATTACAAAAGCTCCGTGTTTACATAAATATTGAAGTTCTTCACTACTTCACTAATCTATGTGACAACGTGGATTATCTGGCAGTCACTGGCATACATGCCTCCATCGACATGGGTGTTTTTTGCAATGGTCACTCCTATCGGTCATGCAGTAAGGACCGCTTTCTTAGATTTCTGATGCATATTTATGATTTTTCTCAGATCAACCCGACTATTTACCTCATCTTCAACAAGAATTTGAAGCGAAGATTGTCTGATATGATATGGGGCAGGCGGGTTGACGTTACACTCGTGACTATCACCGGGACGATGAAAGCGAAATACTGAGCAAAGGTTTTGTTCGTAACGAATTTTGCCATTGATTATTGAATACGACATTCAGATCTGCAAAAAAGCATCAGCTCCAAATTAGTTATACACTTTCTAGAAGGTCTTGGAGTGACAAATGCGTTGACGGAACTTCAACTCGGATGTCTGATTAACCGGACTCGCCTAATATCTCCTCAATTCAATCTGCAAACGATAGTACGGTGGCTTTTGCACCAAAACTTTCCCATTCTTTCAAAATAACGCCATCTTGATAATACGATGTTTCTTTCTCTGTTGTTTGTTTCGCTGTTCTCTGTCACAATCAAGAACCTTTTCATTTCAAGAACTAACACTAGTGTAGCACTTCACGAAACAAGATACTGAAGAGCAACCACAGACAGAAGTTGTCAACAGCGTCATCAATGTTGAGTATCAGATTCGCGCACGCAATTTTTGTAAAGAAAACGTTGTGTCCTACATTACCAACTCGAGTTCTGTTACAATCTGAATAGTCATTACAATTACGTTCCTTAGTTATGCAGCGATGATTTGTTGAAGATCAACATTTGTGAATAAATAATTTATCTAAGGAAGAGCATCGTGGAGCATACTGTTACTGTGTATGATATTACTTTCATGTCAGGTTTATTGCAGTAGTGCAGTAACACAGATATTGATCACGACCAATGATGCACGGGTAGATGATGAATGTCATGAATCGATAATTAATCACTTCTTCTAGGTGCCCTTTATCAGAAGAGCGAGTAAAAGATGGAAACCCCAAGGCAAGCAAAAGATGTGGATATGCAATCAGGTAATCATTCAACAATCTTTTATACACAGCTTTCAACCAAACTATCCCCTTAGTCAACATTAATATCAAGTTTTTGCGATGGAAACTGTCTAAGTCTGTAATATGAGGTTAGAGGACAGGAAGTAGTGCGTGATAACGCATTCAATCATTTTATGCTTTGATGAGGAATGCAATATAGTTTTAACTAGTCTCTTAAAAAAAATTGCTTTTCTTACACTCTCACTACCCCTTTCATTATATAATTTTTCGTAAATTTCAATACCTTTCTTTTGACCAGTCGCGAAGGCACACAGCAAATCTGTTGGATACACATTGCCTACGTTCTGATTAATGTGCTTAAAGAATATTCGATGACGACAGCCCCGTTTCGTGCATTTACACCACCGCGGGCGTGCTTTTTTGAAGCCTTTCCAGCTTCACAGTACGCTACAGCGCGCAGGGAATCGCAGCTCGCAGCATCCCTGTCCTTTGACCTCTTCCGCATTTCTCATCTTTTTTTCCTTTTTAATCTTCAGTTCAGGCACTTGCTCATCAGTAGCTCGTTTTACTCTTCTTTGAGTTGTCTCGGTCGAGCATACTACAAGCTCTACTTTGATCAATACTGAAAGAGCAGGAAGAATGTTTTGGTGTACAGTTATTGAATTCATGCCCCTTTTTACATACCATACAAACATTTTCAGCGTAAACTATCGTCCCTGCATAGTTAGGGGAAAGATAGGGGGAAGAATGTGCTTTCTTCATGAGCAGTGATGGCTATCATGCCTTCTCCTCAAATGAGACCGCTGAATGTATCCTTGATGTAGAAGTGCTGAAACAGCCACTCCAGCAGTCTCTCTTGAGAAAAAAAGGCAAATTATTATGAAACACTGAAGAAAACATTGCTCTCCAAATGATAGCCACGATATCCGCCACTTCAACATTAAAGAAAACTCATTATTCCTTCCGATTCTTTCCGGAGCAATGGTTTTGCGTGTATGAGAATGTGTGACTGCCTACAATGAAAATTAGGGAGAAAAAACGACGTGAAATACTCAAACAACAAAAAGAAGTTAAAGGACGGGCATGCTGTGAGCTGCGAATATCCCGCGAGCTGCAGCCTACTGTAAAGCCGGAAAGGCTTCAAAAAGGCACGCCCGCGATGGTGTAAATGCACGAAACGGGGCTGTCGTCGACGGATATCCTTCTTATCTATCTTCTTGCTTGAAATCATTATGTCTCAACATATTGAACTTGGATGTACGCAGGTTGTTCTAATTTCTCCAATCTGGTGAAATGGCATCAGAGTTTTTTTGAAGTTGGGTTTACTAACGATAAGAGTTAGAGTTGTGCTTGTTAATATGTGGTCATATTTCGGGGATTACCCCGAAGCCCTTGGGAACAATACTGGTTCTCTTTTGCTTTCTTCTCAGAATTGAAGTCCACAAAGTGCCACCTATTTTAAGCCCTGGCAAAGCAGACTTCAATATTGCTAATAACAAAAGCATCTCAAAAATCCGGCATTTGCTGTATTTTTTTGATGCAAAGATAATTCTGAATATGTTGAATGCTATAGTTAGTACCTCATTACGGAGAACAAAGCTGTCCAGATGTTGTCTCCCTCATCAAAATCATGCAGACAACACTTCCTGCTGTGTCTACTCTTGCGCAGGAAACGGTTGCGACGCTCAGTTGTGCTTTTGATGTCCATATGTATTAGGCTCTTAAGTTGTGCCTTCTTTAGTTGTCTTATGTTCAACAAAGCTCATTCGTAAATCTTGCACTTATTGCTAATGAACTCCCATTTGATACATCTTTTCTTACTCTTTTCCAATGCTTACTATATCTTATTGGATGCCAAAATGCGGTCATCTTTGAAAAATGTTCTATGAAGGGAATCTCCGCGGTGTCCTTCAAATTACCTATATCTTATCGGGATATTGCAGTGATCTGACGTATGCGCAATTTTACTTCAACCCAGAAACTCGCTTACTTCCGAAATGCCTTTAGATAAGAATCCTCCTGGCTATTTTGAAAGCGGCAATAATTACGCATAACGACAATTGATGTATTCAATGATGTATATGTTAGCGCAAAGCAAGAGTAAACGGAGACTATAAGCCTATCAACTTTTTTCATACACAACAAAAATTAGATATCAGAAAGTCGACAAAATTGGTGCACGATACACGTGCATTGCACGCAAACTTTGAGTTCCACATATGTATAGGGTGGATAAACAATAATCCTGCTTGCTTTCAACGCTTTGTAGAAGTGTTACATACAAATTCTTTATGATTGTGTTGTACCACTGGAAAGAATATTATCCGAGGACGATGTAGTGCGGACAATGAAGTAGGCAGTTTTTTCGTTAGATTTCGAAAAATCATCTCCAAAAGACGCTAAGTTGGGGAAATGCATGAATGACGCTTACATAAGCTTTGATATTTCCAAGCATTTGGATGTCATAAACAGCCAAGTTATATAGCACAAAGCGCTCGTCTGTGTACTCACTCAGCTTAATACAAGACTCACAACTAGTGATTCATAAAATTGCTAGCTGTATTAATTACAGTGGTAGTAGAGGCTTATAACTACCTCCTAACAAAAAAGGATTTGGCTAGACAACAGCTCTTTGAGATGTTATAATGCTTGTTGCATGTTTATATATTTGTTAGCCAAAAGTAAAAGCTGCATAAAATGCCCTGACCGGCTCCATTCGACCTCAGGGGGAATGGCATAAGGTAGTCCCAGAAGTTCGTTCTCCCATTTGCAAAAGTCATAGCTTCTGATGTTCTTAACCGATATGATTGCTTTTATTTTTGTCTGGAAAAGCAAATTGTGCTGTTTATAATAACATTTCAGCGGCAATGATCATACATTGCATAGACAGATTCGGTAAAAGAAAATTACTCAAATTTTGAATTTTCTATGTAGGTTCGTAAAAAATATGAAAGATTAAAAGTTGCAGGATTCGGTATCAAACGTTTTGTTACTTGCTCTTTCTAAATGAACAAAGTTTCTGCTGTTCGAAACTCGCTACCAGAAGTTATGACTTTTAAAATATGCTAGGAATTCAAATCCACTGCTTTGTACTACTCGCTCAATTTTATAAATTCTGATAAAGACATTCAACCGCACAAATCTTTTTTACAGTTAGAAGAGCAGGTAACAAAATTCATAGTACTTACTGCTCCTATTTCTTGTGCAAGTCTCAGATTTTTTATGATTCTTTACAGAAAATTCAAAATTTCACTAATCTTCTTCTAGCTCCGATCGAAGCAATGCTCTTTATTACGTACCTCAGCTTATTAGTAAGCCGAAGTACCAAAAAAGGGCATGATTTACACTTCCAAACAAAAATAAAAACGATCAAATCGGTTGGGATAATCAGAAGTTATGAATTTTTGAAAATGGTACGAACGAGCTTTTGGGGCAACCTTATATTAACCGCTAATACAATTCTCGTCCCAAAACTCGAATCCTCCCTCAGAGACCACATAGCGAAGAGTTGGAAATAGCGTCTCATGCCTTCTGGACAGTGTACGCCATATCTGGAATTGCAGCTGCAACCAGGTACAATTCCCTCCAGAACGAACCTCGTGTATGCAATGTTTAATCCCCTCCTCACCTTTCCCAA